>VYZV01012540.1:43218-56945 GCA_013401275.1 Pandion haliaetus | reverse complement strand
GCAGCCCCCTTCCCCGCTACCAAAAAAAAAAGAAAAAAACTGCGCGCCACACAAACCTATAGCACAAGGAAATAGGAAGAGAGAGTTTACATTATGTGCTAGAAAATATCAAGTGGTATGTGAGAGCAGGAGCAGAAAAGGTGAAGTTCTGTGAGTTCATGGCAGGTGTGAACTGTAGAGGCAAATTAGAAAGCCTCGTGGACTTGCTTAGAAGGTGACATAGCTAAAGAGAAATTGTAATGTGAATTAGAGCGTTTTCTTGTTTGTTTGTTTGTTTCTGCTACAATCTGCAATTTTAAGTAAACAAGTTATTTTGTCCTTACGACTTGTCTGTCAATGAAACTGAATCCTTTTAACTGACTCTTCTCTTTCTTCATGGTCATAAATTCCACTAAATGTGGTAGGTTGACCTTAGCTGGCTGCCAGATGCCCATGGAGCCACTCTCTCACTCCCCCTTGTCATCAGGATGGGAAGAAAATAAGATGAAAATCTCATGGGTCAAGATTAAGACCGGGAGGTCACTTACTAATTACCATCACAGGGGAAACAGACTAGACTTGGGAAAAATTAATTTAATTTATTGCCAATTAAAATAGGGTTGTATGGTGACAAACAAAGACAGAATACCTAAACCACCTTCCCTTCACTTTCCTGCTTTTTCACAGGCTCAACTTCACTCCTTGATTCCTGACTTCTCTACATCTTCCCCCTGAGTAGCGGAGGGTACAGGGAATAGGAGCTGGGATCAGTACATAATGGTTCCTCTCTGCCCCTCTTCCTACTCACACTCTTCTGTTGAGCCAGGGTGGGTCCACCCCATGGGATACAGTCCATCACAAACTGCTCTAACATGGGTTGTCCATGGGCCACAGTTCCTTCACGATAAACTTGCTCCAGCATGGCCTGTCTGTGGACTGCAGGGGAATAAGACTTCCACTGAGGTCTCTCCCACAGAGTACAGGGGAAACTCTGCTCCAGTGTTTGGAGCACCTCTTCCCTCCTTCACTGACCTTGGTGTCTGCAGGGCTGTTTCACATATTTCTTACTCCTCTCTCTCAACTGTTGTGCAGGTTTTTTTTCCATTTCTTAAATAAGTTTCCCTAGAGGCGGCACCACCTTGGCTGAGGAGCTCAGCTGTGCCCTGTGGAGGGTCCACTGCAGCCGTCTGGGACTGTCTGTGTCTGGTGCAGGGCAACCCCCAGCCTCACCTTACAGAGGCCACCGTAGTAGTCCACCCCAGCTACCAAAATGTTGCTTTGTAGACCCAATACACTAAGATACTGGGTCACTTTCATAGTAACCAGAACTCCAGTATCTCCAAAAGGTTTCACATTGTACCCGCACTTAAGCTGCTCAGGATGCTTGAGAGCTGGTACTTCAAAATTCTGAGAGTAAGAAGTTTTTTCTTGTGGCTGACAGTAGCTGGATACACATCCAGTTAATAGCGGCACTCCTGAGTCTCGAAGGTAGTGTGTAGTATTTGTTCTAGGACTGGATAGTTCTTCCAAGCACAGCTCAGGAGACACAACTCAGGACTGGTTTTTGTCCCATGGAGGGCCACGAATTATGCATGCAGCAATATGTGGGTTATGCAACAGATATTTAGCAATTATCTCTTCCTTTTGATGGCCCTAACAAAGTAATTTGCTGAGATGCTCCTCCATTTCCTGAGGAAGGCCTAGTAAATTGCTAGCTGTGTGGCAAGACTTTGAGGGATCTGATGACTGGAAATATGAACACTGTATTGTATTGCAGGAAGTTGTGCTCTTATGTCCTTGCATTTAGTAAAACGTAAAAAGCTGTGTATAACAGCAGAAAGCACGAGCTATGGAGCTGGCTGTGAATGCAAGCTGTGCCCTGCCCGACTTTCCATCAGAGGAGGCTGGGAACAACTGCCTCCTCCACAATTAACAGAACTTCCTATCCTTCTTTAAGGCATACAAGAGCTGGAGGGAGCTGGCAAAATGTTTCAACCTGTTGCAAACCTGAATAAGACTCAGTGTTTGAAATTTAAAACAGTGTCCCAAAAGGGGTGGCAAGTAAACAACCAGGAACCATGTATTGTTTTATATATGTTTGTAAGGTTGGGCATGTGCTTGTCCTTAGCATGATGTTCAAGACAACAACATGAGTAAACTTATGTTTTGGGATGGTGGCAGATCAGATGCTGGATTTTTCAAATTAGACATGTGAAATTACTGGACATCTTGTCTAAGTTTCTGCAGTATGGCTCTCCAGGTGCAGAATGGAATTAAAACCATTGCTGTACTTCAGAGAGATTTCATCAAGCTTTGTAAATTGCTATGAAACAAGAAGATGCAGTAATACTGTTTGTTAAAAAAAAGCCTTAGAGGAAATTAATACCTTTATATTCATGGCAGGAGTGCATTTGGCTATTCTGTGTTTTTAAATGAAGAGCATTCAGTGATATGGATACCAAACATTCCTCTGCATACTGGGTAAAGCAGCAGTGTTGTGTAATTTCAAAGTGTGACTGTCTTTAAGAGGCCCTTAATCATTTAAAGGAACTGACAATTTACAATTTAGAAAGTGTCAGATCAAGTATGCATGGACAGCTTTAATCCAATCTTTTAGTTGGGAAATACATATACAAATGCATGAATTAGAAATCCTACTGCAAAAATACATCTACAATTTTTGGAATATCCATTTTAAAAAGAAAAAAAAAACCAACCACAAAACTTCGCTATTGAAGTAACTGATTTTTTTTTTTTTCATTGAAGACATGAGGAATACAATAATATGGCCAAATTAGTGAACACACCAGGTGTCTTCATTTAAAATAAACCATTAGTGCTCAATTAGTTAATTCACCTGATATTTAGCTGCAGTATATGGTATCATGATGATTCTCACTATTACTACAGTATAAAAAAAATGTTCACATTAAATGACACACCTCAGTTCAGCTGTTCATGCAAAATGCAGCTCTGAAGGTTTTTTTTGGTGATTGATAATATTTTTGTACACAAGAAATTCTACATCTTTCTATACACACAGACTACATATACAGAGACTCTGCTCTCCCCTCTGTTCATCTTTTAGAGATCAAAAGTTTGTTTAAAAAAATAAATGGGGTTATTGAATTTGAATAGACAAAGTACTGAATTTTAACTGAAGAAAATAAAAAGAAAGTCTTAGATCAGGATAAAATGGCAATTTCTGTTTTAAAAGTCCAGGAAATGTAAGTCCAATAGTGCTCTTAACTGTCAACTTTGATGTTGGCTATAAATACTAGACAGGAAAATATTTTCCCAATATTAAATATCATGGTTGTATAGAATAGGAATGAGTGCTACCTTCAGTTTATTTTAATTTCATATGGTGTACTAAGCAGTTTGATAAATAATTTAAAATACATGCTGACATTAAGGAAGAACATGCATACATATTCAGAAGGATAAAACTATTTACTTATTCTGTATAGTACTAAATTTTATTCCTGAGCTCCAAAAATGAGATAAATGTTAAGACTAGTGAGGAAGACAGAGTACCTGAAGATATAAAGAAAAGTTTGTGTATGTGCCTTGCTTTGGTACACTCTGTTGCTATGAAAAAAATCTAGACTTGTATTTATGAAAGTGGGAAGATAAACAGTGATTGTGAATTGCTTGAGATCACACAGCTGTGTGTGAGACAGATCTGGCAATTAAGCAAAATTTTCTTGGACACAGGAATAGACTAGTATTATGCTTGATGAGATATCCTATGGTGGACACCAGTGATTTACCTTCAAAATGATGTAGTTGAGGATTTCTCATACTGATTTTTAAAATAATGTCTGTTTTAATTTTACTCACTATATCACAGTCAGCTGAGATAAGTCAAACCTGAAAAAAGCTTCTTAGGACTGATGATTCCAAAACATGAATTCTTCTATTGGAAAATGAAGATACTGTTTTATAACAAGCAAACCAAGGAATTGAACCAGCTTGTCATAAATGGTTATGTATAAATAATTAAATATGTCTTAAAGTAATTCTTCCACTAGGTAAGAAATATTTGCTGTTGCAGTGCTGTGGTTTTAGGGTTTTTGTTTGTTTGTTTGTTTGTTTGTTTGGATTTTTAAAAATTGTTTTGACAATCAGCACTTCAAAAAAAGCTTAGGGGCCCATGTGCAGCTTGTAAATGAGAGTAACTGTATGTATGTCTCTACCTTTGTTAGAGAAGCCTGGATTATCATATGGATACACGTTGCTTCCTTCAATACACATTAATTCTTTCACAACTTTAAAGGTTCTAGGATTCTGAAGTAACTGTGTTATGCAAAAGGAAGCATTGTGGAAAGTTGCTTGCAAAGGATGATATTACAAAGGATGATGGTTCTCCTTTGTATTTACAAAGCATATCTTCACCAAAAATGAACCAGAATATGCTATAGTTTCTTTCTTTTGGAAGAATGCACCCTAGGGAGTGAGCTGGAGGAGGGGCAAAAAAAGTTTGGGAAGGAAAGGAGAAATAAGAGTAATCAGAAAAGGTAGTAAACCCATTGTTTGGGTCCTTGATTGACACTTAAAATATCAGTTGATATCTTTGGTCTCTGATTTAGAAATAGGATTTGCACATGCATGTTTCTGCTGTGGGAACCTAAACATTAAACTGTTAGATCTAAGTTCTGATAAGCTTTTCTTGTAAGTTTTAACATTTTCATTATGAACTCAGATTTTAACTTCATTTTGGGGTAAGGAAGGAAATCCTAAAAGGTTAATTTTTTCCAAGAAAATTCTTTTTCAATGAGTCAGAATGAGCACATGAGAGAAAATGGGACATGGACAATAGCAGGGTTGTATTTTCTAACTAATGAACACTGCAGTCTTCCAAGAATGGTTAAAGATTTGAGGAAGGATGGTATAAAAAAATAGGCAAACTGAAACTTGTGAGACTTCAACTGCCGGTTGGAGTGAATTTTTCTATAAGAAACAAAGATGATAATTTCCATGGCTTTGAGGATCATGTTAAATAATTGAATAGTTATTCTCTGACATGTTAAGAAAAGCAGTGCTATCATTTAAAATCATAGGGAATTGTCTATTTTATGCTTATATGGGAGCTGTTAAGTAAGCATGCTATCATGACTTCCCAAACTTTCATTTCCAATTTAAATTGCCTCCAACAAGGTGGATTAGTCCCAGTATTGTGTCTCTCTTTGTACTATAAATTATGCTGAGTTCTATGGTTTGTACTATCCTGCTGGTCATTCCTAAGAAGAAAATAGGACTATTATAGTGGCTGACATTACCCAACATTAAAAAAGATAAATCCATTTTGCAGCAGTTACACTCTGGAAAGTGGTCGGTAAATTAAAAATAATATTTCTTCATTTAGGGGTTCTTGATTATTGTGTAGCTGTTGTGCAAAAGTCTGTATTCAGTGCATTCTAGTACTTCTGTGTGCGTGCAATCTGAGATGCAGTTGTTAATCCATAAAATGTCAAAGTATGAATTCATTGCATTAGTAAATATTAGTAATTAGTAGTATTTGAAATGAAAAATCAAAACTTCTTTAATACACCAAATTTTCTTTAATTAGTAGCTTTCCTTCACACTTCTTGATGTAACCTGTTCTTCAGTGGAAATTCTACTTGGAAACTAATTCCATGTAGGCAGCTTCTCCATGTTTTAAAACTTTTTCAAGTATGTAACTACCGAGTTTCAGTTTACAAAGTAGTATAAAGGTGTAATTTTGTCTGAAATAGTATGTGTTGTGAAAAACTAGTAAAATTCGGGGAAAAAAAGCAAGTAATTTACAACTGTTATGAAACAAACTCTAGAAAACCATAGGTGGTACAATCAGTATTTGTCAAAACTATAACCATGGATGTTCTCCAGTGACAGTGTAACTTTTATTACCTATTAAATTGATATAGTTCTGTAAACTTGGAACAGTTTACACTAGCAAAGTGTTTGCACTATTTTATTTGATAATAGCTAATAGTTTATAGCTATAGTACTGTGATGGTGGTCTTTGGTGTATATAATACCCTTTTTTCTTTGAGCCTCACTTTTCATCTGCATTCTTTCCTCTGAGCTATGCACTGTTCTTACTGTGTTGGAACAACTTAAAAGTTTCATGCCAAGATCATGTTTTTGACCTATTAAAGATGTGTGAGGTGTTTAACAACATCTGACACACCAAGTTACCACCCACATTAAAATAAAACTAAATTTGTAACATTGTTGGAACAGTTAATGCTCAGTGACCAAATAACATCTTTCTGAACAGAAGAATTGAAAAGCTGCATGTTGTCATCAAACCATTACTTTCACAGAATGGGGATATTTTTTGTAATAGTTTTTACATCTGGTGTTTTCAACATTGATAAGTTACTAGGTAAGATACTACTGGTACTTGAACCTTTATTCAAACTAAATATAGTAATTGGAGAAAATAATGTTCTAACATGTTCTTATGTTTGTATTCTGAAACTTGATTTTGTCCAATTTGTCAGTGTGCAGTAGATAGAGCACCAGTGAGAATCCCAGCTAGACTCAATACAATTATTTAATTAATCTTAAGTATTCTTTTAAAGTGTAAGTTAGTTTTACATATCTTTATAGTTCTTTAATCTTTATAGTCCTGAAGTAGTCATAATTGGCTTGTAATAAGCCACAGTTGCTCAGATGCCATTTGTCCTGGGTTCAGCTGGGATAGGGTTAATTTTCACAGAAGCCTGGTAGGGGGCACAGCCGGAACACCTGACCTGAGCCAGCCAAGGAGCTATTCCATACCATGTGACATCATGCTCAGTGTATAAAGGAGGAGGGGCTGGTAGGGCGCGGGCTTTTTTGGCTCTCGGTGTGAGTAGCGGCAGGGTGTCGGGTGGTGAGCAGTAACACTGTGTATCACTCGGGTTTTGTACGTTCTTTTATTAGTACCGTTGTTGTTGTTGTTGTAAATCCTCTCCTTGTTTTGTCCCAGTAAACTGTCCTTATGTCAACCCACAAGGTTTCGTTTTTTTTTTTCCTTTTCTTTCTCCTTCCTGATTCCCCTCCCCATCCCACTGGAGGGGGGAGGGAGGGGTGAGCGAGCGGCTTCGTGGTGCTTTGTTACCGACTGAGCTGACCTGAAACCACGACACCATTCTACAGAGGGTACTTATTATATTAAAATGGTATGTCGGTCCACTAATCTAAACCACTGCTAATGACTTGACTTTTAGTTTTTTGGTTTCAGTTCTTTTGGTTTTTTTTTTTCCTAGATTGTTTTGGTTAACTATTAATTTAACTCAAAAACTGGAAGATCTTATTCTCTTCTAGAAGGATGAACTCTGCAGATAATTGAGAAATATTGTCATTAAAGCATAATAACTAAAAATCAAGACCATCACCTTACATCTTTCATTGTTGATCCTTCTGATACTTAGTATGATAAAGCAGATACTAGAAAGGGACAGAGAAATGGGCAGATTGATCACTAATTGAAAAAAACAGTTTGATTTAAAAAAATGCAAATACCTAATCATTGAGGATGTCATGGTAGTTTTATTTTGGCATGAGTATTTTAGTAACACTATCTCTTTCAGAGTGTCGTCATGTTCTTTCTTGAATGATTGTAGAGCTCTGTGCAATTGCTGCTTAAGCAGGGTGAACTGATGATAGAAAAGAACATAATATGTTAAAATGCAGGTGGCATTAAGACTATAAATTAATTAATCGTTAGTTATCTATGGAGAATATCAGTATGTTTTATGTTCTTTACAAGTTCTGCAATAGAGGGAGGAGTTTCATTGTACTGTTTCGAAACATCATTCGTTACATAAACCCATGCTGAAACAAAGGTTTAAGGATTTTGTTAGAAGTAGTCATCAATCATTCTACCAGCATGTAAGATACCTCACTGTTTTTTTCCATTGTAAATTTAAAACCAGTGATAGTGAAAGGCCTTACTTATGGTGAAACATAGGATCCAATCCTAGTAGCTCAGGTGAGAAAATCTTAGAGCAAAGATAATGCCTAAAATCTCTAAAATAAACCCAATTTCAGTGAAAAGCTCAGCTTAAAATTCTTCCTTTGCTGCTGTAACTGAACTATAAAGGCTTTTATAAAGCACACTTTTGTAATAATAAAGTATGAGTACAGGTGAAGTAGTAAATGTAGTTCTGGAGGATTAAGCAATTTAGTATGTATAAATTCAGCAGAGCTATCAAAAATTGTTGAAACACCTTGAAAATGGGAACTTTTCTGTATCTACCTGAGGAAACAAAATAATTTTGTAATGTTTAAAATCCTAGATTAAAACAGGTGCAGTTCTAAGAAATGTTGGGAAACAAGGTCAGACTCAACAAGAATTTTCACAAATACCAGCTACTAACAGCTGTAAAATAGCTGCTGGCTTACCCATACTGAATTTGTTAGTTAACAATCTTTTTTAATAGAATAAAAGATGCAAAAAATGGTTTTCTGAGTAATTAATGTCTTTCTTCCAAGAAAATGTGAAGAGGTTCCATATTAATTTGATATAAAAAATAAATACACCACCATACACCCCTTGGTACAATAATAAATTTTTACTTCCTGAGCATGTAATTCTGTAGTCCCTCCCACTTGATTTGATATGATTCCATTGCCTTCAGTAAAGAGTCTCTCTCTACCTTCTCTGCCCCAAGTTAGGAGGAATGAAAGCAAATTTGAGTAGAAAAGCTTTTCTACTATGACATTTTAATGAGAGCAGCTGTTTTTCACCATATTAGAAATCTTGTATTAAATATCAGCTGTCCAGAAACTGGTGTCATTTTAATTGCAAATGAAAATGATGCTATAAAAATATAAAAGCTTGCAAATAGCTTTTTACAGTTTAGTATAGGAATAATATGACCTTCAGAATAGATTTAGTTTTGAGATAATGCAGCCTTCTATTATGCAAAACAGCTCAATTGCCTTAAAAATTCTTCCTTGTAAGTCATCAGCAACTTCCCTATGTACCATTTAAAGGCATTTTTTAATCAGGTAGCCCAATATTTACTGTGTGTAGCAGGTGCAAGGTGCAGGGCCAGCATAAGCCTTGGTGAGTGTTTTAGCATCATTGCGTGTACTGTTTATGCCAAGGTAGAAACTTAACTGTCTTCTGTAGGCTTGTGTGAACTGCATCAAACAGGCTCTTGCATGATCTTTGAGTAATTTCATACACATAAATTTATTTGGCAGAGTGCATGGTTCTGACTTGTGATTAGTTACTGCAGGTTCAGGGAAGAGAGATCTTCCCAGATGCAAGGTAATAGACATAAACAAGTGCTTTAGCTTTATTAAAACTATTTATGGGCAAAGTTTACTGCTGAATGAAAGTACATAGTTGGTAATGTGGTAGAGGACCTTTATTTCCTTACTGCTCATTACTTCGTGTCATACTTGCAAAGTCTTAGACTTTCTAAGATGCAATTCTAGATACAATTCTAAGAACTGTATAAGAAATTCAACACTACTTTTTTTTTTTACTTGAAGGCTTATGCCAAAGTTTGTAGTTCTCTGTACATGGGAATACGTAGCTCAATGCTGAGCTATGAATGAGGTTCAAAATATGGATTTATCAAAATGGCCTGTTATTTTACACAGCTGTTAGAAATAACACAAATGTAATATTTTTCAATAAGTTTGTAATATTGTACTTCAATTTTGTTTAAGTGACAGCTTAGTGACAACCTTCTTTAAATATATGATCAAAGGAAATTTTTTTTTAAGAAGACACTTATGAATTGATTGAAAACCTAGAAGTGATCAGCAGTCTCTAGCTGTTAATTTAATAATTGAAACAATTGTCCCATTCCAGGCTTTAAGCAAAAGGAGCTGCTTAGGCCATATTCTAAATATTGAGGTACATTCTTCCTGAAGTTTTAATAAAGGCAATCAGTGAGTTAGGTTGTTATGACAGGTCACAGAATTTCACATGGTGTGTAGTTCCATGTCTGAAAGGGGAATAGGGGATTTTTTCTGATGCATTCATATGATGTGTCCAGGATAATGAAAAATCTTGCTGTGCCTAAGTTATTTGCTCATATCCTTCTAAATGTCATGTATTGGTATTTTCACTAACATATACAATATTGCCATATAATGTTGATCTGTTAGAACAGGGAGAGAGCAATTCAAAGTTTCAGGGAGACTATCTTTAATAAATAGTTCTTAATATATATCCTTTTAAGTGGAGGATTACTAAATAAGACATTAATTGTGGTTTGGAAGGGGTTTTTAGCTATGACAGCTAGTCTTGCAAAAAGATACTTTGAAGGTAAAGATTTTATTAGGTGCCCAACAGATAGAAGGTCAAAGGTAGAAGTGTGCCAGTGTTGACTCATTTCTTGCCAGTGTCAGAGTGGGACTGACTTTCCTGAGTCAGTGCGTTTACATCAGTCCTCTCATAGTGTAAGTGTGCCCAGTGTCCTCTGCAACAGCCAGAAAGGTTTTTGGCAGACAGGAAAGCAGCACTCTTTCCAGCTGTGATCCAGGAGAGTGTTTTTTGAGGCAAACCTTCCCCACTTGTGTCCTAGCAAGAGAACGATACAAGGTGAGAATTCAAAATGAAGTTACAAGGACTGGAAGTTTGATAGCTGGGTTTAGAAGGAATATTTAAGAATAGCCACCCATATATTTTCTTTAAGGAAAAGGTTAAGAAGCAACTTAGTTATGGTCTATATATACTTGAGGAAAGGATTTCTGATAATAGCCAGCTTTAGATTCACTTGGAGGTAAAGAGACATTTTGAAATCCATTCTTGTGAGGCTGAAATTAGACGTTCAAACTGGAAATAGGGTAGCTTTTTGGCAACAATAATATAAAGGGATCATAGCATAAAGGATCCTGATGCAGAAGAGCCTATATATATGTGAGGTGCCTTACTTGCAAACATCCCAGGTTCAGGCACATGCCAAACTTGATGCAGAAACTGTTGGTTACAGAGTTTTGGTCTGTATGGCATAAAATTTCAGACTAGATTCTCAGAATGGTTCCTTACTGATCTTAAATATCTGTGTTTCAGTATTTTATCACCTCCAAGGTAGATGGGTTTCTCTATGGCTTATTATTTATGGGTGCCAAAGTTTGACTGTAAAGGAGTATTTAACTCACTTCACTAACTCCACAGAAATTGCACAGTTTTCTCCTTTGCTCTTTCTGCTTCATTGTTGCTCAAAAAGGGATTTCCTCCAGTGGCTACATATAGTTTGCCTTCCCTTGCTTGTCATGATGAGCTGATTGCTGTCGTCATTTTGAAGATCACCTAATTAATTCTTGTGACTGTTTTCTGCTTTGTAGTGGTGTTTGGATGGAGCAGGGAGTGGGTACAGAAGCACTAGAGTCTTTTCCCACAGTTAGAGATGCTATTTGTGATAATATAAATTGGGGTTTATGATTTATTACCAAGTGCTCTGGAATTAGTTTAGAGGCAAAACCACCATACCTGTGTTAGTGTTTCTCTTTTACTTGCTATTCATATTTTTTATTTTATTATTATTTCATCAGTGTAAGAATACAATTGGTCTGATTTATGACAGTAACAATATCTACAAACAGGAGAACAAATGTTTGTTTCACATGCTGTGTTAATCTCATGTCACTCCCAAGTATTCCAACCCATTTGACCCTATCACAGTAGATCTAGTCATAAGGGAATTCCTGTTTTGGTTTTATTAAGTTGTGGTTATGTAGAGAAAAATCATCTTAAGCACTGCAAGAATTACAGAATGGATTTATTAATAGAAAATACTCTGTGATAACTGCTACTCTTTCTTTATATGGCTGAAGACTTTAGAAGTACAGAAGGCTGACTGCTGACCTCCATACAACTTTGCCCAAAGCAGTTGTTAACCAGGGCTTAAACCAAGGTTTATACAAAACATAGTGGGCTATTTACATATGTTTGATAGAATAGTGGCTGCTATTATTTTTATGAGAAGGGTTGCTTTGATGTGTACCAGTTGATTTCATAATGATGGCACAGCAAAAGTGAAAAAGTGATGTGCTGATTTCTGTTTTAGCAGGTGGGCTGTGAATGCATAATATTTTGAAGAACAGCTTTTCCATTGCTAGCATTCACTGCTGAACATCTGTTCTTACCTTGAGATGTACATAAATCTAGTAATTATTCCCGATATTACTGATTTTAAAGTATTTAGTGCCTCAAAACCACTAAGAAATGGAAACTCTGCAAGATGATGCATGGACTGAATAAGCAAGCTGGTTAAAGAGGTGCTTTTTGCCGTTTGGATTAATTTGTTGTCAGTCGTAGACATATGATATGGGACATAAGAAGTCCCACACAAGTAGGTAACTATACACTTGATGCAGAGATGTATTGACACTGGCCAGCAGCTAAGCACCCAGCCAGCCACTCACTCTCCTGCCTAGTTCTCCCCTCCCTACAATGGGGTGGAATACAGAATTGGGAAAGCAAAAGCAAGAAAAAGTTATGGGTTGAGATAAGGACAGTTTAGTAAGTGAAGAAAAGAAGAAAAAATGAACAAGTGATGCAAAGACAGTTCCTCACCATCTCTAACCAGCACAACAATGCTCAGCCTGTCTCTGAGCATTGGCTACTTTAGAGAGACTGCACAGCCAGGTCTTAGTGATGAGCATGTCATTATATGGCATGGAGTTTCCATTTGGTCAGTCTGGGTCAGCTGTCCTGGCTATGTCTCCTTCCAGGCTCTTTCTCACCCCTGGCCTGCTCACTGAGGGGATAGAGTGAGAACAGAGAGGGCCCAAAACACTGGTGTGTTATCAACAGTTTTGCACAAATGCAGAGTATAGCATCATATGGGCTGCTATGAAGAAATTTAACTATACCCCAGCCAGAGCTTAGTACAAGTATACATTTACCCCCAAGGATGTTTTCAGACTACAATGCATAACTATTACTATGATGCCACTTATTAGACAGTCATAGCATCTTTACTGCTTAGTTGCTACTTCCTATTTTCTGTATGCACAGAACTTTATTAGATCTCTAAAGTGCTTTCAAGCACAGTTCTGTTATGCAAAGCAAGTTACAGTTTCTGTACAGCTCACTGAGACAGCTTCCCTTGAAATTATGCCCAGCTGCATTTTGTTTATACTGAAACTTACGCAGTACAAAGGTGAGTGATAGCATAGACAAGGCTTTTGCTGTTGTGCCTTGGAGAGATATTCTAGACAAGGAAATTGTATAAACTACAGAGAGAGTTAGAAAGTGCTCTTAACCTCACTAATACAGTGGAAGGGCTAAAATGACTGTCACAAATCGTTAGGGTAGAGGAGCTGAAGCTGGCACTAGTAGTTACTTAATATGCAGACACTGATTATGGATTCATAATCCAACATTGTCTAGGTCTGAAAATTGAAGGGATTTTAGATGCTAAAGCCAGTATTATGTATTAATCTTCTAGTTTTAGTTTTGTTGTGCTATGACTAGATTTGAGTGACTTTTTATAATACTTTAAATGAATGTTACTTGCCCTTAACTCCTATTATCTGTAGGAAATATGCATTTTTACATCCAAATTATTTACAGTATTTCTTGAAACTAACTTAAAATCTTATCAAAACTTTGCAAATATGTGACTAAGTTCAAAGCACAAATGCAGTGCAATTTAGACATCAAAGCCTGCCTTCAGTTTTTGAGGAAGTCTATCAAACTTAATTTAAATTACCTTAGTTATGGCTTTGCTGTCCATCAGCTACACTAGCAGATCTATGAGAGTTATTTTCACTTGGTAAAGATTAATTACTTTGCCTACTGT
>VYZV01012540.1:15453-29903 GCA_013401275.1 Pandion haliaetus | reverse complement strand
GTCAGTGAAGAAGGAGGGGGAGGAGGGGCGCCTGAGGAGGCTGAAGGTCCTGCAGCCCATGGTGAGATGGCAGGCTGTCCCCCTGCAGCCCAGGGAGGTGGGTGGTGGAGCAGATGCCCACCTGCAGCCCATGGAGGACCCCAGGCTGGTCCATGTGGATACCTGCGAAGATGGCCATGACTCCTTGGTAAAGCCTGCTCTGGAGCACCCTGTGCCTGAATGACTGCAGCCCGTGGAAAGGGCCCATGCCAGAGAAGTTTGTGGAGAACTGTCTCCCATGGGACGGACCCCATGGTGGAGCAGGGGAAGAGTGAGGAGTCTTTCCCCTGAGGAAGAAGGATTGGCAGAGACAACATGTGATGAACTGACCCCAATCCCCATTCCCTGTCCCCCTGTGCTGTTGTGGGGGAGGAGGTGGAGAAAATTGGGAGTGGAGCTGAGCTGGGAAGGAGGGAGGTGTGGGGGAAAGGTGTTATAAGGTTTGATTTTACTTCTCAGTGTCCTTGTGTTTATTTGTTTGGTAGTAAATGAAACTGATTTTTGTTTCTTTCCCAAACTGAGCCTTTCTTTTGCCTGTGACTGTAAGTGGTGAGTGATCCCTCCCTGTCCTTATCTCGACCCATGAGCTTTTCTTTATATTTTGTCTTCATCCCACCAGGGCTGAGGGGGAGAAGTGAGTGAGGGGCTTTGTGGTGCTTTGTTACCAGCTGGGCTTAAACCATGACAATGTTGTAAATCCAAAGTATTTAACACAATAGTTCTAAAGTTTCCAAGTCCCCTCAAATGCTTATTGCTTTGCCTTTTTTCTGGCTTCCTTTTGTGTACACCTATCTCTATAATCTTTGTTCTGGAAAGTATGTCAGAACACTGTCATCTTCTGTGACATCTTAATAAGACAACATTTGGTTTTGCTCAGCAAAATAGTCTTTATAAGTTTGTGGGTTTTTTTTTTTTCTAACCTATACCTGTCCCTCTAATGAAAAGATGTTGAGTTTCTGTATGTGAAGTGAGGCTTAGCAGTAATGTGCATAGTAGAAACAAAACTGAAAAATGCATAGGTGATCTTGAAAGAAAGCTGAGAAGTCCAAATCTTGCTTTGTTCAGTTTTATCTCACAAACAGAGCAGTCATATATGTTGTGTTTCTTTTTAGGGTAGTCTTACTGCTTTTTTCAGTTTCTGGCTAAAAATCTTCATTATTCTTCTGTATTATTCTGACAAGAAAGCAAAACAACTTTAAAGTCCCTGAGATCCCATCTTACAAAAATATTTTGTCTCCAAAGAATGCTGGATTTGGAAAGAAAACTAGCCTTAAGACAAAATTACATTTTTCTTTTTCAATTTTATTAGGATATATGGCTAGCTAGAAGAGATGAAATGTCTTACAGTTTAAAGCTTGCTGTGAATAGTCCACTTTGAGCCTTGAATGGCTGAATGTACTGAATGAAATGAACTTTAATGAAACTATTGAAACATTGAGACGTTTTCACTAAAAGAAAGCAGCAAGGATGTGTTAAACCTGGATTAAAAGTTTCAAAATAGCTTGCCCATGAGAGTATACCTAGTCTCTTCCTCGTATTGGACAGCCTTCAAGTAGATGTTTGACCATTGCTTGACCACACTCTAGAGTACAGCAGAGGAGATCCTTGATGCAGATGGTACAACTGAGATACTGGGAACATTTCTACATGCACGTAATGACAATCTATTAAAGGAGAAACAGAGCCAGTTTTTAGATGGCAATTTCATGGATGTTACCTTGTTACTAACATACTTCCTTCTTCTTTGTAGGTCTACATAAACTGTCTCCTGCTCACCCCTGTTTTTGTAGCTGAAATGAACATCAGCAGCAAGTCCAGTCAGAAATGAACCTAAAATACCAGTACAGGCCTCTTCAAGCCTGTTCTCTTCAGTGACTGGGTGGCATTCTTCTTTTAATCTCCTGGAACCCAAGCAGTAATATCATGGACTTCTTCAGAATTACTAATATTTTTCATCTTTTACAACCTGTGTTCATTAATTAAAGTTTGTGTAACTTAAATCTTTCAACAAGTTGGAAGATTAAGGCTTTTTCTTCATGTATGATTAGTGAAGGTAATTTCCCTTCCCTGACAAGTAAATTTTATTCCTTCACCTTTACCTAGACTGAGAGATAATATGCTTTTAACGTGGGGTTTTGTTTTGTTTTCTGGGAAGCTAAAGTTTCATTACCAGATTAAGGCTGACAATTTAAAGGGAGCTAGATGGAAGAGCATGTTAAAACTTGGTGGGAACTGTTAATTGAACCCTTTGTGGTTCTTCGCAATCCTGAGTACAACATGTCATGAGCACAATTCTGTCCATAGAAATGAGAGACCACTTGACTATAGCCAGCTGATCTTCAGGACTACAAGGCTAGTGTTCCCCAGCATGTGCCAGCATTCATCCAGTGGAGGGCAGCATTGGCAGGTTTTAGTGACATTGCTGGACTGCGAATTGGGATGGTTGACGTGCAGGCAGACATTTGTGCTTTTTGCCTTACAGAAGTGTAAGGCCTGGCAGAAAGCTAGTATTAACAGCTTGGGATTATGTTTTAAACCACTGCAGCAAGATTTTGATCTGTGAAATGCTAACAAGTGCTTGTAAAAAGGCATTTATGAAAACTGGTCCGTAGAAATTGTGTAAGGTGCATCTGTAATCTGAGTGCATCTCCACAGTGCTGTCATTTATAGACTTTCCATAGTAGTTCAGTATCATGGTACTTAGAAATGAGAGCTCAGTACAATTAGTTATTATATCTTCAAAACTGTTGTTATAACTGTGGAATAGGTTTGTTTCCTGCTCTTCTTCACACCTCACTCCCTGGCCCCTTGCTGAGAGCTGCTGTGTTAAACATGGAGCTGGTTGATGTTGACTGAAAGTGAAATCTAGTACTTTTCACGTTGGGGAATACTGTCTGAAGAATTTGTGAATTTTCTTCTGAGATACTCTGTGATACCATAAGACAATGATGCCCTACATACAAACAAAAACCTTCCTGTCAGTTTGGTCAGTAGGTGGCATTTGAGTTCACTTACAGAGCTTAAAGCTTCAGGAAACTTTACTTTCAAATCTACCATTGCACATTGTGAGTCTGTTAATATAATTTTTATAACTGTACTACTTCTGATCTAAGTTTATTAAGTAGTCTAATAGGGTCACAGGGAATATCAATTTACAACTTTCAAGTGTAGCTCAGATTTCTGAAGGCTAATAATCTCTTATACCTGGAGGCAGGTATTATAACCTACACAAATCAATTTTGTAATTTTATTTTTAACTTTCTTAGAACTACAAAATGTAAAATGAAGCATGTAAACTAATTCTTAACATACATTTGAATAATAACCAATTTTTATATAGTCTGGTAGAACTGGTATTTAAAATGGAGTTGTATATTCATTTGAATAGCCTGTAGTAGTATGCTAACATTTGCTTTGAAGCTTTAAAAATTAATAAATTTATGAATGAGATGTTGCAGGATCCTGGTCCCTATTGGATTACAGGTTGATTATTGGTATGCTAGATGCTGTTTTAATAAGTAAATAAATAAATCCCTCTACAGTCTTCTACAGCCTTCTGCTTGATTTATGTCTATCTTCCTATACACCTGCTCATTTTAAATTTGAAATGACAGGTGAATCTCTATTGACGTCTGCAGGTATCACCTGAATAGATGAACAAACTATGTGGTACACTTGGTAAATATCTGGAATGAAACATGGTTCTGTCCCTTTCTGTACTCACCCCTTTCTTTTTTTGACAGAAAGATCTTAAAGTGCTGTACTAAAATCATGTGACCTGCTTATTGAGAACTGTGGTGTAGTTAGTGTCTATCAAAGGGAAAACTGACATTAAAACTTAGAGATAAAATGACTCTCAAAAGGAAGAGAATCAATGATGGAAACAAGTTTAGAACTCTGAATTTTATAAGTATCACTCCTGTGTTTTTAATAATGGTGTCTTTCTTGAAACATGATTTAAGGTGTTAGGGTTAACCACTTCTCAGTTACATCTGTCTTTCCCTGTACTTCTAGCTGTATCTCCATTCATGGAGCTATCTAAGTGTAAGGATGACCCCATGGTTATCTGTAATACGAACACATTTGGGTTTATAGCCTATAACAACTCTGTATTGATGAGATTCGTTTCCTATTTGACTACTTGAGCAGTGCTCCAGCTCCTGTGAAGATGCTTATAAGTCTTCTCTGGTCAATCTGGAGCTTTGTTTCATTGAGTTTTGTGTTGCTGATTTGCTTTGATCGTAACTGTGTGTTGCTGGTGTGCCAGTGTAGATTAGAACATACTTGGTTTTTGATAGTAGGTACTGTTCTGGGCCATGGCTGGGGATTTATCTCAAAGTGAAATAAATGTTAAAAAATGTTATTGTTTTCCATGTCAAGCTTTTAAAGTTGTGTTGCTCTGCTGTTAACAGAATATTGCATGTGCTTTTACAGATGTTTTTGGACTGATAGATCATGTGAGCCGCCCTCTCTCTACTACTGATTATTGAGCCACTCCTGCCGCCAGCTCTGTGCCCCTGCCCACTCAGTACCCTGTAAATCCTTGGCTAACATGAGTGTTATGAATCAGAAGTTATGTGAATCAGAAGTCGCTTCAAGAGGATTAGAAATGAGATCAGCCTTTCTACTCTGTCTGGGGAACTGCTCGCAGGAAACTGGAGAGGCATTTTTCCAAGAAGGATCCTCTTTTCTGGTTGCTTTTTATCGCAACTCATGTACCCGCACATCTAGGATGGAGGTAGGTTCTCCATCCCACTTCCTCATGTCCTCTCCATGGTCACGCAAGTAAAACCACAGGGTACCCTGTCGTGTGTACCTTCTAGCTCCTCTCTCTTGAGCAGAGGAACGATAGCTGTGATGTGGGCCTGTACAGGTGAGGAGAAGGACATATCCACTTTGAATTGCTGGAACTCCCAGGACAATTCCTCTACAGCCAAGACACAGGCCTGTAGGAAAGAAGGAAGAGAGGCTTCCTTTGTATTGCCGGAGTTGGACAGCCAGTTCGTCCACCGTTTGTCCATAGCCTTCTTTCCAGGACATTACTGCCAACGAGTTGACATAGGTTGGTGGTGCACTTTGTAGAAACTTCTGCCATATGGGTTGTGTGCATTGGACTTCATCTGGATCTGTGGGTGACTGCTCATTTTCTGGATAATTATAAATCACCTCCAGCACATCTAATTCCCTCAGGTACTGGATACCTCTCTCCACGGTGGTCCACTTGCCTTGGTGACATGTAACATCTTCCTTGAAGGGTTATCTTTCCTTCACACCTGACAGAAGTCGCCTCCAGAGGCTGAGGACTTGTGTTTTTCTCCCAATCACCTTGCCAATACCCCCTATCCCTAGGATCCCAACTACTTGGCTTCCCTACCCTCTAATTCCAAACTACTGGCCCCATTATCCTAGCATCGGAGCAGCCAGGTAACAATGTGCTCACCTGAGTGGTGGCCAAAATCTTTTCGTATGTCGCGCAGCTCAGTCAGGGATAGAGATCAGGTGATTATTTCGGTGTGCCTCTTCCTCCTGTTCTTGTGATGACCCTGGTTCACTTTCATCCCTCACTAAGTGAACTGATTGCTTTGTGTATTTCTTCTTCTGTGTAGGGGTGACTGATACTGGCACAGGTTGGTTCTCTGGTTCAGCTGCAGTGCCTGCTGCTGGGGTCAGGGTAGCCACGGCACCTGCCGCCGGGGTCGGGGCAGCCATGGTCCCTGTCAATCTGTCTTCCCTCCTTTCCCCCTGAGGGTGCTGCCTAACAACTAGCAGTGTTGGTAGATACTGGCCAGGGCCCAGCACAATGTGGTACGTTGTGTCTCTCTGGAATAGCCACTACATTTTCCTTTCAAAAACTCTACCATTTCATGAGGGTTCTGTAGTTGTTCAGGAGTGAAGTTCCAAGCCATTGGAGGTGAGAAGTTCTCTAGATACCTGTCCATATTCCCCCACATGCCATGCCACCCCTGACTATCCAGCCTTGAGGTAGATCTCTGGGTGGTATTCTTAAGAAACATTTTTGTAGCCCTAAACAAGACCTGAAACACAGTCAGGAGATATAGCACTAACAGCATGTTGGCTTGCGCATCCCAAGGGTATTCAAAATTCTCAAAAGCTGACGTAGTTACCTGGAAGGAGAAAAGGGAGGTGAATGAATGGGGGGAAGTATCCCCCCTGACTTCCCCATAGATTGGGTGCGATTACCAATAAATACCGGTAGAAGGCGCCTGAAGTATGGAAATGATATCACTGCTGCATACAGATCCCAACTTAACCTCATGACCATTGATAATAATAATTTCATAAGTCGACATCACCCAGTATAGCAAAATGATAAACCTGATCCCTCTCCAGAGATGGTAAACATAACCACAGGGATTGCATAGAGCATGTAAGAACTTACACAATGGCACCATGTGAACAAATGAACCAACATTGTGACTAGCGACTATTTAACTAACATAAGAAATACATACAACAAATTTGTTTAACATGCTCTGGCCAGATCTGTCATTATCTCAACCCCTCGTGCCCTACGTTGGGTGCCAAAAAGGACTGTCGTGATTTCAGCCCAGCTAGTAACAAAGCATCACACAGCAGCCACTCGCTCCTCCCTTCCCCTTCCCCCTCCAGTGGGACGGGGAGAAGAATCAGAAAGGAGAAAAGAAAAAAAATGGAACCTCCTGGGTTGAGATAAGGACAGTTTACGGTGACAACACAAGGAGAGCATTTACAACAACAACAATGGTACTTATAAAAGAGTATACAAAACAAGTGATGCACAGTGCAACTGCTCACCACCTGGAACCCAACACTCTGCCACTTCCCCCACCGAGAGCTGAGAGCACCCCCCAGCCCACTCCCCATTTATATCCTGAGCATGATGTCACATGGCATGGAATAGGTCCTTGGCAAGCTCAGGTCAGCTGTTCTGGCTATGCCCCCTCCCAGCTTCCTGTGAAAATTAACTCTATCTCAACTGAACCCAGGACAATGAGCTTTATTATAATTTGTTTGTTTATATTATCTACTTAAATTTGTCATCATTGTCAATAGTGCTGTCTCAAATGAAATATAGTCATACATAGTAAGATTTTCTTCCCTGTCTATCTATAGCATGCATTTTCTTTGGCATTTTATGAAAATCAGGTATACTGTCTTGTGTAAAAATAGCAAGGAACTGTTTTTTTTTTCTCAACCATAACTGATTTGTGTTTGAGACAGTGCAACTGACATGTTGCATAATTGGAACTGTAAAGCAGAACAAAAATAGTGATTGTTTTATATTGTAACTATTCTCCGTTGGAAAAAAAAGTCCAATCCTTTAGGCAAAATGTACCTTGAGGAACTGATTTTTCAGGGTGAAGGTAACAAAAAAATAAAAAGAAACTCCTCTCCACAACCCAGCCAAATCACTGAGAAAACGAGAATTCATACTTTTTTACTTGGAGGTGGATTTGGAGGCCCTAGACTCACAAATGAAAGCCCGGGCACTAAAAGAGGCCCTTCGGGAAGTTGAACCACCACCAAGCCTACAGCAGGTACCACCCCTCGGCTTTTCCCCATCGTCAGAAGCGTGATTCCGCCTATGGCCCTGCCACGGGGGAGCCACTTCCCATGCCGGTGGGTGGAGGGGCATTGCTTGCTTCACCAAGAAAGGCGGGGCAGTGGCCACGGACATTGTGCGCGGGTATGTCAAAAGGGTTGACAGAGCCAAACCGGGAAATGTCATGTGCTACTGTGGAAAACGGATCTCAACCACGCGGAGACACGTGGCCACATTGTTTGTTTCTTTTTTTCCCCCCCTGCTTTTTCATTTTGAGAAGAGAGAGCGTGAAGTGACTATAAGGGAGGAAATTGGAAACTCTTAAACAAGCAAAAGACCACCTGGGTTTTGTTGAAACAAAAATCCAAGCATTATAACTTTTCTGTATTTCTCCAGTGCATGTGTGAATGCAAAACATACACCTGAGAAACCTACATAGTGGTAGGTTAAAAATAGTTAGCATACTGCAAAATTTACTTTTCAGCAGTTCCTGTTTAACTGTGAAAAGAAAAATGTTGAGTAAGGTATGCTTTTATGTAATTCAAAAGTGTTTCAGTTCTTAAACAGCAATCCAGAGCAAGTGTTACCTGTGCCCCCTGCCCCCCCCCGATAATCCTTCTGTTTTTATTGGCTTTACATGCTCTTAAAATTTAGTGAAAGTACCTGTGTATAGCCACTTCTGTGTGGCACATAACACAGATATTAGTTTTACTAGTTTTGAAAAAAGTGAATTTAGCATCTCCTTCATTTTATTAATGTAAGGCTGCAATTTTTCTTCCCACTAAATTCTTGATCAAAGAACAAACTATGCTTAATTAGAGTCCTTTAAAAATGGTAGTATGTCAAGCTCTATCAATTGTAATGCAGAATTAAAAAAAAGCTTTTTTGAGATGCTAAAAAAAAATAAGAGATTTTGATAGAATTTTTCGCTTACTACTGTGTAGTTCCTGTAATATACCACAATTACGAACTCTCAAAGCATGTAATTTCCCTGTCAGTCTGTGAGGTTCTTTACTAACTGTAATTTCTGTGAGACATGGAATGGAGGGAAGAGAGCATCAAGTGAATATTTCACATGTTTTTTTCCTTTTCTTATGTGCATTATTGTTCAGAAGTGAATGTTGTCTCTAATAGGCTAGGCACAAGGGAAAAAAAGTAATGATTTAGATCAAGATTGAAAGCTAAAGAAGATGTGCATGTTCAGTTAGGTACATTCACTAAATAATGTTGTGATATTATTAACAATATAGGCAATATATTAGCAATATAGGCAAAGCCACTCTGCAACTTAAAATAATGTGCCTCTGCTTGTGAATAGTGTCAACCAGAAAAATCTTAAGCTGCTTCTAAGAGCAAGTCCCTGTTCCATTTATCTTCAGAAAATTATTACTTCACCTTTTATTAACTTAGTTAAAGATATATTTTTTTCTTGCCAATAAAGATAGAAGCTTTATATGTTGAATACTGAAAAATAACTGAAAAGGGCATCCTAATCCTGTTCTTACTGCATCGGGTTAGTGCTGAAAGCTTTGAAAAAAATCCAGAACTAAAAATAATTATTTTTAGGAGGCAGTGGAGGGAAATTGCAAGAATGATGGATTCAAGTTTTGACAAATCCATACCGAATCAGGTATTGTTCAAGACCCATTCAGAAATTTTGAGTGGCTTGAATCTGAACATTATTAGTAGCTGATGAAGAGAACCAAAGGTAGGTAGTTGAATGAAACTGGGGCCAGCTGAGATGAAGATGCTAAACCACCACCAGAACTTTGGTCACAATATTCAGGTGTGTCTGTTACAGAAAGATTTGCCATTACTTATCTGAGCTGCAGACTTCTGTTTAACCATTATTTGAAGTGTACTTCAAATACATTGACGAGTAGTTAGCATGTAATTTAATATATTGCAGAAATGCTCACGAACACTACGTGATTCCTCAGAGATGTGTTTATAGTCTAGAACCAGTCTGTTTAAAGAATAACACTGAAGTTATGGTTAAAGAAAGATTGGGGGAAGAAAAGTTGTTTCTGTCCTTAACAAGAGGCAGAATAAAAGCAACACTGGTTTGTGTGTTACATGCATGTCTTCTGCCTAAAGATACTTTGTGTGTTTGCTTAAAGGTACTTTGTGTGTGTCCAGAGTTATTTTTTACTCTATGATATATTGCATGTTCTCTGTGCAGTCCCTTAAGTTTCCTAGCTCTTGGTCCAATATCAATTAGATTTAATGAGCTTTCCAGAATATTGCAAAGGCTGCTTTTTTCATAGAGTTTACGGGGATGTGTGAAGTTATGTATTTGATACAATTGGGAGGCGAAGACTATTTTGTTGAGTTACCCTTTGCCTGAACTTAACTGCTCTCTTCATTTGAATACTGGAGGCTTCCACTTAAAGATGTCTACCTTTATTAGGCTTCCTGAATGTGTGTGAAGGTACTGATCATATATTATTACTGGTGGTCTTGGTTCTACTTATGCTCTAACTGATTGTCCAGTTAGTGCTATAGCCATTTCATTACAGACCTTGATCAAATATTTGTGGTTTTGGCTGGCAAATCTCAGGAGTCAAGATTTTATTTTTATCACTAGTTTTCTGAAGGGGAGGAAAGATGCGATACTTTTCTAGGGACAAATGTTACTGTTTACCACTGAGTTACATCTCAATGCAGTGGGAACATTTTTAGTGTTAGCTTGGTTAACATCATGAGAAGTGCTTTTAGTAAAGAATCTGGAAGTACTGGTATGGAAGATCAACTAAGTTTCAAGTAGCACTGGAAAGCCGAAGAAAATGTGTGTCTTTTCTTATATTTATGTAGGTGGACTTATCTAGCCAGAAGTATTTGGCTAGTAAAGGCACAGAGTGGTATGGGGCAGTGTCAAATTCATGGAGACCAAACTGAAAGAAAATATATTCTGCTATGTTTTCAGTGTGTTAGATTCTTTTGAAATCAGTGATGCTGTTGATTCTTTAAATTGCTGTTCCTTTGCCACATTGAAGTATTGTTTTATTTTATTTTTTTTTTACTTCAGAGGAGCTTCCAGTATTTTTTATTATAGATAAGTGTCTTGTTTTAAAGCAGGCTTGTACAGAGACCATGGTAATTTTTGTACATTTATGTGAGCCAGTGAGTGTAAACATAATTTTTTAACTTGCTTAGGCAGTTTATTTTTCATCGAGGAACTGGCTTCCTCTTGAAAATGAAATTAGGATTTTGTTGTCATGGTAACAGGTTTCAGTACTTGTTTCCCACAACTTGTATTTTCTATGTTGCTGTATTCCTAGGGCTTATCATTGGTTTATCCATTGATATTTCTCAGAGGAGAAAGGCAGCTTTCCACTTTGTGTATATCAAGACTTTAAATCTTAAACTTAAAAGTAGATAGACATATTTAAAAAGAGTCAACTTTTATATTATAGCCTAAGTGTTTTAATTAAAAAATTATACTTACATATTAAACCACAAATATATGCTGCAGTTTTCCTTTGTGGTCAAAACTACGTAGAATTTAACCACAGAGTTTAGATGAAATAATAAACATGTTACTTAAATGGAAGATAATGGGGAGGGGGAAGGATCATGCTGTATACAAATACTAGAAATCTGAATGCCATGTTTCCAACTCATAATATTAAAGAAATTGAAACAGTTTGTTAATTTCCAGAAATCAATGAAATTTTAAATTCTTTCCTGAATGGGAGGCAAAGGGTAACCAAATCAACAGGTGAGATGCAAGGGGATATTATTATGCATAAAAGCAAAAGGAATAAGGAATAAAAAGGTAAGCAAGAGAAGGCAAATATCTCAAATTGTAAAGTAGTAGCTGCTAAAAAGCATTTCTTTGGCTAGAAGAAGCCCAGACTAGGAAGAATCCATGCACTGCTCCCACAATTGTCTTACGAGCAAACTCTGCAGTGAAGCACCAATGTGATAGTGTAGGGCTGTAAGACTGTGCAGATGTCTTTACAAAACACTACATGCTTCAGCTTGCTCAGAGCTGCTCTAGTGAGCAAATTGTTACCTAAATACATAAATAAATGATGCAGTAAAGGGCAATAGGCCTATGGTACAGAACCCACCACTGGAGGACAGACCTAATACTAGTTATGGAGAGGTAACTTCCAAACATGCCTCCTGGCTGTGATTGAGTTAGAAAGATCTGTATGTTTAGTCAGGTATTAAGTTTTCTAGCCAGGTAGTTTCTTTCTGATGGATATTGTATTTGATTGTATTTCTTTTTCTGTAACCTGAAGTTAGTGTTGCCTATTGAAACACTGGTTTTGTTCTGATATTTAAGAGAACATATTAGTTATGCAACATCCAGCAAATACAAGCATACATCACAGGCTGTCTCTTATAGGATTATTTTGTTTCAAAGAGAATTTTCTCCTTTTTCTAGCTCTCAGCCCTTCTAAAACACCATCTGTTATCAGAGTTTTACAGACCAAAAAGTAATGTTTCCAAATTCTACATGCTGAATACTTCCATACTGTGCAGAGATTTTTCTGAATTACCCATGCATGACATGAATGAAAAAAGGTCACACTTTTAATTAGTGGTGTAATGACTTAAATTAACTTTAAGTTTCATCTGTTTAGTTTTGTCTTTATTTTGTTTTGCATCCAATCACATTTTAACTTTAAAATCCTTTCTGTGGTATTGAACTTTCCATGCCTGATCAGATTTTGTTGTTGTTACTGTAGCACAGATCATTTGAATAATTTAGTGGAGGTAGGTGCCAGGGTGCTGGGAAAAGATGCCATATAAATGCTGAAATGATAACTAAAAGCTTTTTCCCCAACATTTTTCAATTTAAGAGAGTCTAAAATGCCTTTATGTTTGATTACTTTTTTCCTATCTATAGATCTTCTAACAAAATTATCTCAGTTCCATTCAGCATATATCGAAATTACTGTCTCTCTGTCTTCTAGTAAATCTTTCTAATACCACCAGAGGCATTTCAGTCATCTACAATTTTGGGCTATTTTGTTATTTTGGAGAAGCAGGACATGAAATGCAACTTTCTTTGATATGCTGATTGAATGCTGCTCCCTCTTCAAACGAGTGTAGCAGTATTCTTAATTAACATCTTTCCTTTCCCCTTACCAACTTCCAGGAGAAGAGTAAAATAATACTCCAACTTCATTGACAAGGATTTTTAGGCTCTGAAAGGTTTAATTTGGAAGAATTAATTAATTCATTCCACCATGTTGGTGAGGAGATTTTTACATTAAAGTTACACTAACTGCATGTGCAAATTCGCGGCCAGAGGGCCATTCTGCTTTAACGCCATTCTGTCAGACAGGGACAGCCTTGTCCCCTACTTTGCATCACCTTTAGTGATGAAGTGGACACAATGTGTCTGGAGAGTTCAGTCAAACTGGCTGAGAATGAACTGAGCAAAAAAAGGAAAAGGTTTACTTTCCTGCAGATCAGTACACTGATCTGACTTGCTGCATGGCTACGCAGTCACTGTTCCTGATGCTCAATAGCGTTGGGGAGAGGAGAATATCCAGCTTGGCTTAGCTGGAAAGATAGATATAACATTTTCAGAGATTCAAGTTAGGACAGTGTCACATCCCAATTTCTCAGGCCAATGACTCAGGTTTGCTGGTTCCTGGGTCAGGATTAATGTGAAATGACACCACGGATCCTTTAACTCACAAAACAATTTTTATTTGCTCACAGCAAGAATTGGCATGCTCACCACCAAAACTGGTATGCTCACAACAAAAACTGGCATGAAACTATGTCAGTAAACTGTGTAACAAGTGCTAACCATGCATCACCAAACATGTACTACAGGCCTTGCTTATTTGGGAATCAGTTCAGGGAAGACAATAAGGAGAACCCTCCCACTGAGTCACGATGTACAGAGCGGACCCCCTTGCTTTCTAGACTCCTTGCTTGTTTATACACTTCCATAATTTTGTCCCTAAGGTATCTCTTTTCAAGGCAGAAAAGTCCTAGCCTAGTTGGGCAGATCTAATATATAGCCAATCTCTACATATTGTTACCCTCCTCTGAACTTTTTTGTTTCAGTATGTCCTTTTTGAGTTGAGGGGAGTTATGCATATAGGATTTGAAGTTTGGCAGAAACATTAATTTATGCTGTGGTATTACGGTATTTTCTCTTTTGTTGCCTGTTCCTTTCCTGATATTCCTAATCTGTGGCTTGCTTTTTGACTTCTATTGAATGCTGCGCTGGTGATTTCATGGAATTGTGTGTCATAACCCCAAGATTTTACTCCTCAGTGGCAAAGGTAATCTTAAGAGCTTTGATTTTAAATGTAAAGGTGGCTTTATTTCTCATGTTCATTACTTCATTACTATGTTAAATGCATTTAACCACACTGAATTTCATCTGCCTTTTTAATGCTGGATCATGTAGTCTTACGTGTTTCTTCTGTTCATATGTGCCTATAGCCAAAAAAAGAAACACCTCTACTACATATAAAGAGTTATCATGATATTTTCACTTAAAGGAGCTGTAGCAGAGGGAAGACAGATTTTTTTTTAGACTCTCCTGGAACTAGAAGGTATCCTTGCTGCTAATGAATCAGAGAAATTTTATTTATTCATTAATAAGTATGGAGCCATTTAAAGTTACCGAAGTGCTTAATGAGATTGAGAGTGTTAGCGAAAAGTTTATTAAATATATGTGAGAAAAGCCTAAAGAGATCTCTGTGTCTTTTCTTTTGCTTCTGGAAAGATTTAATGCAATGTGAGGTTGTTAGGGTTTGTGTGGCGCAGGTTTTTTTGGTAGCAGGAAGAGGGGGCTGCAGGTGTGGCTCCTGTAAGAAGCTGCTGGAAGCTCCCCCAGCTCCAAAAAGTCGGACCCGCCTCTGGCCCAGGCCGATCCCAGCAGTGA
>VYZV01012539.1:2362-12479 GCA_013401275.1 Pandion haliaetus | reverse complement strand
TTTTTTTTTCCCCAAGCTGGCTAACGTTAGTCCAGACCCACCCATCCATAATGGTGTGGTTTAAGGTAGACAGACTGCTTTTTGAACACTGTTTTACAGTAATGGTAAAGAAGCCTAGAAGACCCCAAGAAAAATCCAGGGATAGTCCGTGGTGTTACTGAAATCTGGCTTTGGCATTTTCTTCCATTAAGCTGTCACTGAAATATGTAGAATACAAATGGTAACTATTTATAAAAATATAACCTGCAGTTATTAGCAACATTCTTTCATTAGCATGAAATACAGATGTTTTGTGTGTTGAGATGTGTGCATAGACTAAGGCCAAAGATGGATTTTGTGTGTATTGTCAAGGTGATTAAAAGTGTATAATGGCAGCAGGGCATTACGTCACAGCTGTTGCATTGTATAGACACTGCTAACTACCAGAGAAAAACTATACAGTAATTCAAACACAGTCAAAAAAACTTACTGTACTCAATAGTGGTTACTCTCTTGCATTTAAAAACCAAATTGCTTTGCTTATTATTCATAGAAAATCTAGAGCTACTTGCCTAGCAGACAAACTTCTTTTGTGGTTTCTCCAGAAATGGATTAGGCATTTATATGTTTGAGATGTAGGGAGAGTTTTTGTGGATATCTGCGTCCCACCAGTGGAAGATTGAAACACCAACTCTTCCATCTGACAAAGAACGCAGTCCAGTTGGCCTGTAGTTGTGCTTGAGACCTCCTGCGGCAGAAGAGCGTGTGCCTGGCTGGTTGGAAGCACCACAAGAAAAGCAATGCATGCGTTGCCGTATTGGAACAATGTTCTCTGATCTCTTCTCAGGCCATCACGTTTTAGGTACTCTTTTTCTCCTGGGCTGGGAACTCTGCTCCCTTCTGGACTAGTCTTCTGTATTCTGGGTTCTCTTTCCAAGTCATATTAATACGTTCAACTTTTCTTCTTGGACACTTCCCAAGTGTCTGATCAGTGGCTAATTGAAGAAGCTTAAAATAGCTCTGGAACACTTACTTGAGTTTCTTGTCTGCACGCACAGAGATAGGGAATTCGGAGGGATCCATGCATCTGAAGGCCTGTGGGCTGGCTCTTCATGACAGTTTCTGTCCACTATTCCCCTGCCTCCCCCCAAACTTTGGCTGAGTTGGGCTGTGTTGCACCTTAGGGATAGATCTTGTCTCTCTATCAAGTTTGCACAACTTTTCTGGCTGAAAAGTTGTCTTATTAGAAGAAGAATTTTAGTTACCTGGTTGCTGAGTTTTGGCCCTCGGTTTTAGCAAACTAGCTGTGATAGTGCCTACTCAGTAATAGTGGCCATAGTTTTTTTTTGAAATGTAGCTTCTCTGAAGTACTTTCTGAGTGGTCTAATCACTGACGCTTTTTTTTTTTTTAACCTGCTGTTTTTTCTTAAAAAAGCCTTTGGTGCAGTTTGCTAATACTCAGAATACTTCAAAGCTCCTAGTGAGTTAATAACAGAAGTTACTGCATACTGCTGGTGTTGCCAGCAGCCAAGTTGAAGACTTCTAAAATGCTTTTCACACACATGTACTTTATTTTCATATTACTTGAAATGGGAGTGTGAAGTATTTTGAAGTTCTAGAAAGTCAGCTTTTTCTTCCTGTGATTTCTGTTTTTGTCTTTTCTAATGATGGTATTCTGTTTTCTTCTACATGGCAGTGAATTAGAAAACTGTTACAGTAAACCAATTGCTTGCTTCGCTTAAAAGGATGATATCAGTAGGAAAATGGAACTTCTGACTGAGGTTCTGATTGTCTATACCTTTACTTAATGGTTTCTTTCTTTTGCTTTGTTTTGGTTTTTTGTGTGGTTGTTGGGTTTTTTGTTTGCTTTTATTTTTGTTTTTAAACTGGAATATGCTTCTAATACATTCTACTCTTTCTTCAGCATGGTTGACTAACATCTGTTTTTTGCTGTTTGTAAAGCAGGGAATGTTGAGTGGAGATAGAGATGATGGTGCTCTCAGTTCTTAAGTGGAATCAGAAACTGCTTGAACTTTTATAAGGGCTTGCACATGTTCTTGCACATGCAGTAGTGTGAGGCCTAGGTTGTCCTTGAGAATATAAATCTTAATTTTTTTTTTTAGTGTCCTTTGGTTTTGTTAAATCTCTTGGTGCTCAAACCTGTGACAGTTGGGGTGGTTGGGATAATTTCTCATTCTTTTAGGTCAGATGAGATTGTGATACTCACTGGGTGGATTTACATTTAGAACAGTACATGTCAGGATCAGAGGGTTTGCTTGTAAGATTTACTTTTCTTAAAAAAAAAAAAAAAAAAAAACAACCAAACCCAAACCATCACCACAAAAAACAAACCCCAAAACTCTTGGAGGACTTTGCTGTGAGATGCAATCCATTTTGAAACAAATTACTTAGCATCTTAAGTTGCAGTCAGTCCTTGGAGTAGGAGTAACTTCACTTGGCAGTGAATGTATTTTTGCTTTAAGATTCTTTTGACATGTTTCTGACTTTATGCTTCTGGAAATTCTTCTTTTGTCCCACTATATTGGCACAGCCTATATGTTTTGGATCAGTGCAAGCCAAATGTAGGGAATGAATACTTTGATTTGATTGTCCTCTTGAGAGAGTTGTCTCCCATTTGGAAAAGAGTCAGAGGAATGCAGGTGCCTATAAGACAGTGAAGAATCTGAAGCCGTTCCTAGTGCTGAGCCAGTGCTGAGGAACGCTGACAAAGAGGCAGTGATGCTGGAGGCTTTCAGTAGTGCCCTCACCAGATGATTCTGTGGGAGCTGGTTTGCATTCCTGCAGTTTATGTTGCTCTTGTGTCTGTGAAATGGACTTATTCCTTATCTCTGTAGAGCACCTAGAGCTTTTCTGAAAACTGTGCACTAAGACAGCTGTTAAATCTGCTTGGAGGAGATTTTCTGAACAGCTAAAAAGAATAAAAGGAGAAATGTAATGCACCACTGCCACAGACTATGATCTTGAACAGGTTTTATTTTCTGCGTGTTTGCTGGCCGCTGTGATTTTTTTTAAGTACAAATAGAGGGTTTTTTTTTTCTGCTTTGCTTTGCTTTTGAATTACTCCTCCCCATCTTTGTTTCACTTGCTTAAAATTGTGTTCACTCTGGAGGTTTAAAGTATTGGTTTTATTTCTTTGCAGTATTAGTCTTGTGTTGCCCAACTCTAGTCTCTTACGTAAGACATTTTCTTCTTATGCCTCCAGTGATTAAGGAAACTTAGTGCTTGGTTCAGGCATCTTTAATCAGCCTGCCAGACACAAAAGTGAACACAAATAAGTACTTTGACCCACTGCTTCTACTAACCACAGTTTTTTCTTACTGCAGTTACAGGTTGTTTGAAGTAAAAGGCCCAATTAAAGAAATGTATATTTTCTGTAAGGAGTCTGACATACTGAATACCTGGGCTCAGAAAAATTTGTTGGAAGAATGTTTCTTTTACACTGTGCTTTCTACTATGATCAGACATGCCTGAAGGAAACTCTCCAGGCAAGGCTTTATTGTGGCGGCTCAACTGTATTGCACGGTACCTGTCCACAGGGACTGCGTATATAATTTTTACCCCTTCTTGTCCCCCTTCAGGTTAAGGAGAAGCTTAATCTTGGCAAGTAACCCATCTTTCTGGTTTATCCATTTACTTTCCAAAGATATGCAAACTTGTCTGTGGCAATGGTCCACCACTGTAGGGGCAATGCTGTGCCTTAAAGCAGCAATATGAGAGTTGCATGTGGAATGGAAATTACTTGACAAATACAACGGTATTTCATTGTGATCCACGAAATAAGAAGGTTAGAAGGAAAAAATATTCCAGAATGTGATCATGTAATGGTTTTAAATTTGGCCAAGTCAGAGAATTTCTGTAGGCACTTGATAGACTACTCTCTGGTAGAATGTGAGAATGGAGGGGTGGAATCATGGTTCTTACAGCTGCCACCTTTTTTCCATCCTGCTCCTCTCTTTCCAGACCCAAGACCCCTCAATTCTTCTTTTTCCTGGGATTTACTTGCTTTTTACAGATCAACACAAATGTCTAGATATACTAGATACAGATAAATACTAGTGTAAATAACTTCTCATACATGCTCTAAGGAATAATGTTCTTCTAACCAATTACTGTAGGTAAAATACAAATCAGCCTTTTTCTGTGTTCTTAAGTGGCCATGTTAAAAAGTACTGGATTTTCTTTTCCTTGCACAGTGATCATGTAAGTATTTTCCAAACTAATAGCGCAGTAGTGGTATGTAATTTTTCCCTACCAGTGCTGTTGTACAATGCAAGGCCAAAAGACTCTGTGTCATTTGCACCAGAATAAGCATATTCTGGTTTCAAAAACAAGAGCAAGACCACTACTGAAACACTTCTTCCCTCTTTTAAATTTTTTTGTTATTATTTTTAAATCTTATGTAATGCTTATGTACTAGAAGTGTGCTGCTTGCTTCTTTTTTAAAACCAAAAAACCTCCATACCCTCTCAGGATAGGTATAACTTAAGAAAACATTTAAGTTATTTTGGTTTATGTTTGCAGGCTTCTTGCCTTTGTCCTTGCCTTTTGCTAACAGCTACTGATGCACATAAAGTCTGTAGAATGTAGCCATTGTTACTTGAAGGCTGTGACTGTGCCAGCCAAATAGTTGGGAATGGCTTAAGCCATGTGCATATCCAGTCAGGAGAGCTGCATTTGCAGATAACTAGGTTGCAGGAGGTAGCTGCTGAGCGGATAGAAATTCTGAATTATTGATGTTACTTTGTAATTAAGTTGAAAGGCTAATACTAAAGTTAGCTTAATGACAGAGGGAGAAGCTGTATTTAAATTAGCCAGCAAGATTAGACAGGGGGGTTTTGTGTAGTACACTGTTTCTATTCTGAGACTTGTTCTTTCAAATAAACAAGCTGAATATGAACTAGCTGGAATGTTTGTATATCTATGGCTACATTTAAAGTTCCTTTTAAAGCTGAAGAAAATAGGGTATGGAATGGATTCTTCCTCTTCCCAAAGCCTATCATTAATTCATCACTTCTTTGCAGTCAGGCTGTGATTAAAGCTGCAAACCAGTAAGTAATTGTATAGGCAGAAACTGGTGTCCAGGCCGAATAGGGGAGTGCTGCTGGTGATGTTCAGTGATTGTTCTCTAACGTGTTTCAGTCCAAGTAAGCTTTTGGCAAAAACTTTAAACTGTTTAAGCTATTCTTGCTTGTTTTGATTGAAGGCTCCTTCAGTCAGTCATCTACTGTGAGGCAGTGACAAGTAGCTCTGTGCAGTAACCTCTTCTCCCAGCAGAGCTTGATCTGAAAAGAAAAATCAAAAGCCTAGATTGCAGAATTATGACTGATATTAGCAAAACCTGTGCGGAGTTCCTCGTGGGTTGTGGGACTCTGCAGACTCCAAACTCTGCAACTTTGTCTTCAAACAAAATTGATCATGAATGCAAGGAACTGAATTTCTTGGCCCCCTGTCTTCTGATTTCTGAAGTCTGAGTGGAGGATGGCTAAAGGATAGAATTAAAGCTATAACCTTATACAGTGCACAGTTAAGCTTAATTTTTCTCTAGAGTGTTTGTTTAGAAAAAATGTTATTTTTGCAGTTTTCATCTGCACTCTGCAACAGTGTGCAACAGCTTCAGAACCCTCAACACCTGAACCTATGCATTAAAATATCTTTTCCAGTTTCATAGTATCTGTACTTTTATGAACATGTCAGGAGAAGCCATGCATACCCCACACACCAACACACATACAAAGGATGCTGGTTTTTTTACCTCCCTCCTATTCCCCCCCCTTTCCTGGGTGGAATGGGATATTGTTGCAGTAACATGAAAAAGGCATCCTATGTTTCCGGTTTGTACTATATTTATAGCTTGACTGAAGGTAGGAATTGTTTTAGTATTGTGAGCTTGTTTTTTTCCAGTCTGGCAGCTCAAAAGCAGTCTGAGCGCTTCAGCAGTTGTATTAGTCCAAACGCTTTTGAGTTCATCTGGGGTTGCCTCATCCTTTACGGTGCATAGATACCAAAAACCATTAAAGATGATTCTGTAGTCTAAAAGAGGAGGGCGAGGTGTTGGCCCAGCATACTGCAATGTTAAGTGCTCTAGCCACCAGCTGCTGAACAAAAAGATCTTTTGGTATGCATGTTGCACAGGTGCATTTAGCACTGCTGTTAAATTCTAGGAGGAGATGAGTTGTTTTTACATTGAACTGAGACTTTGGTCATACATGGCAAAGGATAAATTAAGCTGATCCTTTTTATTTTCTACACAGTTATTTCAGTCACACTGTTGGGTTGGCTACTATACAGCATGCTTTATAGACATTTAAACACTTTTAAAAAATGTTTATCTGAGAGATACCAGATGCCTTGGGTTTCATCCAAGGCTTCCATAGAAAGCCATAAGCACAGAGAAGAGAAATTATTTCTGATGTGTTTTTAGCCATTACAATACTACTTCCATACTCAAACTGGTGTTCTTGGTAACCCTGGTATAGGTAGCAGAAGGTGACTTAATGGTTGCTAAGACTCAATTTGCTCATTTCCATATGACTTGTAGAATGACCTACTTTGCATTGAGCTCTTTGTTGTTTCAGCAAAATGTGCTTGGGTGTACAGGTCTGGGCTTTCATTAAGATGCCGCTCAGCTAGTACTGGGGTTTGTGGTTTCTGTTTTAGAGCAAGCTCTCATTTCTTTAACTTAATTTCATTTACTTAAAAATGTTTGTGAAAGAATTTTTTTTTTTCCTTGATCTTTTTCAGATTATCAGAGACTGATGACTGTGGCAGAGACCATCACAGCACTAATGTTTCCATTTCAGTGGCAGCACGTGTATGTTCCTATCCTTCCAGCATCCCTCCTTCATTTTCTAGATGCTCCTGTCCCTTACCTGATGGGTTTGCACTCTAATGGGCTGGATGACAGGTCTAAGCTGGAACTTCCTCAAGAGGTGAGAGGAGCTCGTCTCAATTGATTAAATATTGTATGTGACTATGAGGGAACTGAGAAATGAGCTAAAACACTAGTGCTAACTGTAACAGCCATTGTGAAGTTCTTGCTGGCTCTGGTTTGGGATAGCTCTTATTTTATTTTTTGGAGATGCTGGAGAAAATGTGGTGAAATAGATAAATAAAACCCTGTTTTGGAAATTGTATGCTCTGAAAAAATTAAGCTATAATTTTACTGGTATTGTTGCAGTGAGATTACAGAAAGAACATTTTTGTGCTGCAAAAGTTAGCCCTGTAGTGCTAGGAAGTGCAAGGAAGTGCAGTGTGAATTCACTAACTGTGGCCAAAAGGCCTTACAGCTGCTTCTGTGTGGTGCTGAGTGAGCAAAGTGTGACTGGCTTCAGCGCTGTGCTGGTTCCTTGCTGCACGGGATTAGGTTGGGTTTTCTTGCACTGCGTTTCTGGATTGGGGCTGGCTAACATGGACCCAGCCTGTCAGGTGTCTGCATCAAAACTATTTCAAAGTTTCTTCTGACGTGCATATTTCAGTCTGCAACAAAATGTCAGCATATACTTGAGCAAACTGGTGCTAATTGGGATAGTGCTCCTGAAGTCCTCCCTTGTAATGAGGCTCTATTAACACCAGCCACTGTATAAAGGAGGAGCAAACAGTCTGTAAAGGTTCTGCAGCTCATATGTGGGGCTGGGACTATGTTCAAACTGCTTAGAGGTTGTTTTTATTTACTTTATCTCACTGTTCATTTCACAAATATTCTTTTTAGGGACGTGCCAAGAGAGACTTTAAGAGCTGGTTGTGAGGATCAGGGGACCAAGAGTGGTTGAGGACTACCTGAGGTAGCAAAGGAAACATCTGCAGGAGCCAGTAACCACCCGTGGGAATTATGTCAGGTGTCTGGTGTCTGGTTGGCTTGTGAGGCAGTTCCATCAGTCATCTGAGTGACTTCCTTCCTTGAGCACCACTGAATGGTTTATTTGCTCTTGTATATAGGAAAAGCTGAGTGTTACAATGTGGTCCGGCTGGCTGTTGTCAAGAAGCTGGACATCTCTATCAGGTAGCCCTGTGGGAAGCAAGTGCTTGCAGAGTTATTAGCTGCAGAACACACAGCTCTGGCCCCTGCTAGTCTGCTAACTTGTAGGTGTAACTTTGCAGGGGAGGGACTGGGTGGGTAAACCATGGGAAACACCCTACTTACAGGCACTGGTAGGATTATCTCTACCATTTTCTCTAGTTGTCTGTTTTCTTCTATTATCATTTACATTAGAGGGAAAGCAGAAGTGTGGCAGGCAGAGGGTTTTGTGGTGGTGTTTTTTATTTTCATTATCACGCAGTACTGCAACATAGCTTGATGGAAAAAAACTTCTTAAAAAAGCTGCGTGAAATTAAAGATATTTTTGTGAACCTCCAGTCTGGTCACCATGCCAACATTGCTCTTTTTCTCAAATCCATATGCTGATAGTTTTCATTTGTTTTTCCTGGCAAGTTCAAAGGAAAATTTCTCTTCAAACTGTGTTATTTTTTCTATGAAAACTAAAGTATTTAATATCTTGATTTCTTTCTTTTCTCCCTCTTTTTTTTTTTTTTTTGCACTGGCATAATTAATAACAGAGTAGTTTTAAGTTCTTGCCATGAAAGCAGTCTACTGCTTTGGTTTACTACATTTTTACAAAACTTTGGATGTACTGACAGGCCTAATTAATATGGTTAGTATACTTTTTAGAAAGAACAGCTGGTGAAGTAAAATGCCTGTGTGGATATGCATGTTAACATGCACCATGTATGTTTTCACTAATATAACAAGCTTCTAAAAGACTGTCCTCCTTTTGTAAAAAATTTCCTCATTTTAAAATCACTGTAATACTTCCAACTAAATAAACATATTTTAATTTCAAATAGGTATTTCAATTATTTAAAAGGTAAATGGTTTTGAAGAGCTTTATCAGCTTACTTTGGAGGTTTAAAGTCAGGTAGTTGACCTATTTTTAGATGTTAAAAATGAAATCGAAGTAGTAGTAAAAAAATAATCTGGCACCTCAATTTACATTTTGTTTATGAAGGTGGAGGAGTAGATTTTTTTATAGTATCTTACAGAGATCAGAATTGTCTCGGAGGGCAGGGAGGGGAAGACGCACAGGACTGAGATATCAGGAGCAATGTGCCCATGTGTTGGAATTTGCTGCAGGACTTAAAACTTGCCCTTCTGAAGCTTCAGCTTTTCTCTTTCTTATTCTGAGTGAGCTCTTAAAGCTTTGTACACAATGAGTATGAGTTAGTCTGAGAAATCCCCCTGGTAGTCACTGCTGAGTAAGGTTTCTTATGAACTGTTAAGACCTTAGCACTGCAGGCTGAGAATGTAGCTATGGCTTAGAAATGGACTTCAACATGTGCTGGAGACTTCAAAGATAACTAAGAAGCTATCATATACCAATAGATTTCCTTATCCGAGAGGCAAAGTAGACTGGGAAGAACAGAAGCTCGCTATTGTTGAGATTTTCACTGTAGAGGGTTTATTTAAAAAAAACAAACAAACAAAAAAAACCCAAACCAACACCCCCACCCCCCAACCCCTGAAACCCTGCTGTTGCAACAAGAAATAAACGGACCATTTTAAAATGTAAAGCAGAATTCAGAGTGCATGCTGGTCTCACTAAGGGAAACTATTGGTCAGTGTCAGTATTTCTGACATTAATAATTTAATCAGTCAGCTTTAATATATTTAGAACTGCAGATTACAGGTTCATCTCAAAATTACTTTGCTTAATGATTAGGCTTTCAGATACTGTTCACTTAAAGAGCAAAAGAAGCTCTATGCTAATTCCTGACATAGAAACTGACAAGGAACATGCATAAAATGTGGTGTTGTAGAACAGAAGAAGGGAGCATATGGATTCTATTATTTGTACTTCAATAAAGACAAATTTACCATCAGTAACAAAAGGGATATTAATATTTAACACTGCTTATCTCTCAAGTTTGGAATGAGTATCATCCTTTATGAAATTATCAGGATTATATGAGGAACTTAATTTCCAAGTCCTGCCTCTGGGCTCCTGATTCATAGATATACTATCAGAGTTTTCCTCACTGCAGAGGGTATATAGAGAGCTGTTCTATGTTCTAATTTATTCTGATTTCTGGAAAAAAAAAAAAAATAAAAAAAAAAATTACCCCT
>VYZV01012538.1:6631-27233 GCA_013401275.1 Pandion haliaetus | reverse complement strand
CTATTCAGCAGGAGGTTTTGGAGGAGGGGAGAATGGGAGAAAAGTAGCTTGGCAAGGCTTATTTGTTACAAAATATATCAGTATAGGTTTATAAAAGACAGCATCCAGTTCAGGTAAGGGGAAAACTGCAGACTGACTGCTTGTTGGAAATAAGCTATAGTTCCCTCGCAGATATTGGGGAAAAAAGCATCCCAGGTTGTGAGTTGTGTCATACTGTTTTGGGCTGAGGTTTGCAAGAGACTGCAGATACTGTAAAATCAGAATTAGAGAGAATTTAGCCTTCTGTATGAATGACTCAAAATCAACTTATGCTTAAATCCTACAGGATAAGAGGGAAAAACAATGAAGGGAATGAAGCAGGTTGAGGCATGTGCAACATAATTAAGTAGTGGGAAAACCTGAATGGTCAAGATGGGGAAGAGAGGGTTGAAGAGGGTTGTCGCACTTCGTTGTTTGCCCTTGAGCACAGAGCAATCTGAGTGGCCCAGCATGTGGCTTTGGTGAGTGGTATAAGTATACCACTTCTGTGAGTCGTATAATTTTAGGAGGCAATTAGTGATTTTCAGCCTGCTCTTGAGTCCCAGATCTCAAGGTTCCTAGTTTGAAGTTAAAAAAAAAAAAAAAAAAAAAAAAAATCAGAAAAAGCAAGCTTATGTTTAGGCTGACCTAAACTTTACTATGTAAATAAATGTTTGAAAGACTACAAAAATGAAAAAGGAGAAAAAAAAAATAAAAGCAACAACCAAAAAAAGCCAAAAGCTGAAAATTACTATTTGAGAAGGGAAGGAGAGGAATTGCAGCAAGCAGTCAGAACGCAGAGGGGAAGATTCAGAAGGTACAGAGAGCAGCTGATGTTGGACCTTGCTTGAATGCTTGAACTATTTTATGTTGCTATTCTGGTAACTTCAGATTCTTAGCTGCTCTCTCTTTCTGATACATTTCCTAAGTCTATGTGGCCAGGGTGAGGGGAAATCTGTATAGATCTTACTGTCACTGCACAGTATAAGGCTTCCCCTATCCACTGCTCATCTAAAGGATGTTTTTAAGGGATTGATCTCAAACCAGTTCTATATTCCTCTTCCTCTGGTGAAGTAGTATTTTCCTGAACTGCTTTACGGGGTTGTTTTGCTAGATTCATACTGTTTGGCTCTCTGTGCAGTTTATTTTTCAAGTTCTGTTTAGCAGTTATTATTGCACTAGATACCTCTCCTTTTGTAATTTTTGGGGGAGGATGGAATAGGCTTGAGGAGATAGGTTTGAAATAGAGTTAAATTGCATCTGTTCTGTCCCCTCTGTTAGGCATCCCTTGAGAAGCTTAATTTTAGGTCCTAAATACCCGCTTATCAGCCATCCCGCTCCTGCTCTCTTTCTAAAATACTCTTCCTTCCTTCAAGGGGTTGACAACAGCTGCAGGGCATCTTTCTATAGTTTGGGGCTCTCCAGTGCAAAAGAGATATTGACAAGCTGGAGAGGGTACTGTGAAGGTCCACTAAGATGACTGGGGGTGCTTGACCATAAGGCATGCAAAGAGAGGCCAGAGGAATTTGGTTCATTTAGCCTGGAAAAGGGCAAACTGTGGGAGCAGGGAAAAATCTAATCACAGTCCGCCACAAGGTAAACGGAGGGCTACAGAAAAGATAGGGCCAGTCTCTTCTCAGATGCTCAGAATTAAAGCGCAGGATGTGGCAGCCCCAATTTGCAAGAGGCTGTAGGGGTGTATGGAAAAAAATTGTTTGTTGTGACTGACCCTTTTGGACAGGCTGTCCAGAGATGCTCTGGAGGTTTTCAAAACACCTCTGGGTGAGGTTCAGAGAAACCTGGTCTATCTGTGAGGTTGCCCCTACTTGGAGAAGGTGACTGTACTAGGTGGCATCCTGAGTCCCCTCCAAAACTACTTTTTATGTGATTCCAAGTAGCTCATAAGTGTTGTTGTTCCTTGGGTTATGATAAGGATGGACTGCTGAAAAAGTTAAGTGTAAGATACGCTATCCCAGTGGACAGAAGGGTGTTAGGTGCTTCAGCTTATACATATATGAGAGAGGCACTTGAACAGAAGAGAAAATCTGATCCTGTTAACTTAAGCTTTTTAAAACTTAAATGTTGTTTATTTATTTTGAAGTTCTCCTAAAAATGGACTAATGGGAAAGATATTATAATTAGCTCTAGAGTTGCAACGAGCAATAATAATCCATAGTTCCAAAGAACTACAGCATCTTTTGGTTTTGTCCCATAGTGGAAAATAGAAAATTTTAATGCTTCATGTGGAAAATAAGGTTGGCTTTTGAGATTAATAAATAAATTAAAGCAGTGAGTTTTGATGAGAAAAACACAGGAGAACTTGGGGATAAAACCAATCATATTCTTTCTGTTTGTAATGAATAGTGATAATGTGGATATGTGGGAAGCTTCGGAGTGAGATGGGACATTACACAGTTGAGAGGAAGATTGCTGATGCTCTTTGAGAAAGAAATTTGCAGAGGAGGTGTGTGGCATATTTCTGGCACAGAGTTGAAAGCAGAGAACCTCAGCTTAGTCTGTCAGTGGTTGTTCTCACATAAATTACCTCATTTGTCAAAGGAAACCAGCAGCTTTCAATTCCTAAGTGCACACAAATAGAGTGAATTTATGGTGTTTGACCTATTAGGAAACAGATGTTCTTGACAGACAATGTCATATATGTGAAAAGTGAATGAATGTAGCAGGTCTCACAAACATACTATAAACCTTGTTCACTCTATCTATACAACATGCTCCAAATATGGCTTAAATAATTTAAAAACTTTTTACAATGCCTCATAACACCTGCAAAGTATGGAAGTTGGCTAGTACATAGAGTTCAATTGTTTTTTCTTAAGAATATCTATAAACTTTCTTGGCCACATGTATTCATGTTATTACTGTGATGCATAAATCACAAAATTAATTAGATAATGCAAAATTTAAAGAAATTTGGCATCCGGAGACTTCTCTTTCATCTCAAGTTCTTAAGAATGCCTGAGGAGATGTCACCAAATCCAGGAGATTTACTGAAGATATTTTATCTTTCATACTGACAATACAAAATATCTGACAATCTTTATGCATTTTTATGAAGCTGTTTATAGAAGCTGCTTTGACAGGATTTATCTACTAGTGTCTGTGTGTTCTTGTCATGCTATGTAGCTTGGATTTACTTATGGCAGTTTATTAGTGTCAGTGGTGGGAATGAGAGGAGTTTCCACATTTCACAAAGTCAAGTTACAAACATCTTATGATTTTAACTCTCCCCTCCTCTCCATCAGCCTGGGTTTCAGGAACAAACATTACATGTTGTATTTAAACCTGGCTGATGATGATTGCAGGGCATTACAAATCATCATTTCTGGTGACCAAGATGAATTGAGTATGCTCTGAAGCTACCATGCTTCTCTGTTCTGTTGGATCCAGACATTAATAGGTCTACTCTAGCTATTAAAAATAGGTGGAAGAATTGGTTAACACCATTTAAGATGAATATTGCCTAGTTCTCTGGGTTACTTATAAGCAAAAATAAGGCTGTCATTACATGTTCCAATGAGATGACGTGCAGCCATTTGGAATGCTGGGTGCCACCATGCAGTATGAAAACTTCTAATGTCCATGATAACCTGCTTTCTTAAACCAACTTATTTAAAAATGTATGTGAGACGTGCCAGTTTCTGAAAGCAAAATGTATTTAAAAACCTGCTACAAGAACAATTGAAACTAAATTTTCTCCCATCATTGTTTAAACCAGTTGATGTCCCCTCACTTTCTATGTTTATATAAAATATCCTGCCTTTGGCTCCTATATGCAGTAATTTATTGTAATTGAAGAACTTTCTTTGACATCAACTGATTGCCTTGAGCAACCATAAAGTACTTCTGCACATATGAATGAATTCCAGCAACTGAGATATACTGCACATGAGGATTTTTTCATTTATGAATCCATTTTTCAAAATCAATTACATTACTCTAGACTAAGCCAATAGTGATAATTCTCTTCAGTGCTTTTTGGAATTGTCGTGGTTTAACCCCAGCCAGCAACTGAGCACCACGCAGCTGCTCACTCACCTTCCTCACAGTGGGATGGGAAGAGAATCAGAAGGGTAAAAGTGAGAAAACTCGTGGGTTGAAGATAAAGACAGTTTAATATGGAAAGCAAAAGCTCCGCATGCAAGCAAAGCAAAACAAGGAATTCATTCACCACTTCCCATGGGCAGGCAGGTGTTCAGCCATCTCCAGGAAAACAGGGCTCCATCACACGTAACCGTTACTTGGGAAGGCAAACGCCATCACTCCGAATGTCCCCCCCTTCCTTCTTCTTCCCCCAGATTTATCTGCTGAGCATGATGCCGTACGATCTGGGATATCCCTTGGGTCAGTTGGGGTCAGCTGTCCCAGCTGTGTCTCCTCCTCCCAACTCCTTGTGCCCACCTCAGCCTCCTCGCTGGTGGGGTGGGGTGAGAAGCAGAAAAGGCCTTGGCTCTGTGTAAGCCCTGCTCGGCAGTAACTAAAACATCCCTGCGTTATCAACACTGTTTTCAGCACAAATCCAAAACATAGCTCTATACTAGCTACTGTGAAGAAAATTAACTCTATCCCAGCCAAAACCAGCACAGGAATAAGGTTTTGTCTTCTGTGTTCTGTACACACTATTACTTTGTACATTGAAACAGTTAATTTGAGATCGGGTGAGAGAGGAAAAACATTGATTTGAATGTATTGGAGCATGCATAAATGTATGTCAAATAGTAGTTACTGAATTGTACTGAAGTTTTGTTTATGATTTATTTTTGTAACAAATCTTCAGATGTTTCTGTAATCTTCCTTATCTGTGGATTCTCCAAATCTAGAGGAACTAAGAATATACTGAAAGTTTTCCCTCTCACAAAAATTTTCCATATGCAAGTTCAGGGGGCTAGATGACAATCAAACACTCAAAAAGATAGATAAATTTTGACAGTATGGCAATCAAGACTGGATGACTTAAGCTACTCCCAAATACCGTGGTGTTTAAAGAAAAAAAAAAAGCTTTATTGACTAATTTTTTTCTTACCCAACTCAGGAGTTTATAAAGAGGTAGAATCATGCTAATCTCAGTAGTACGAAAAGAAAAGCAGTAAGGCTGAATGGACTATTACATGTCAAAGTAACAGCAAACAATTCACAGCAGTCTGTTCCAATATTAGATCTAATATTAGTTCAGTCTGTTTATTTTTGTGTACTTCAAGCTATGAGTTTTTATCCCAGTGCAAGCATAGTTCATTTTGGAAATATTTATTGAAAAATCCTCTTTGCACTATCTTCTGTTCTTGCAAGCTAGCTATAAAACAAACAGAAATATAGTAAACTAGCTAAACCATTAATGTTTTCTAGTACAAGATCAGCAGTTGTCTTCTTCCAAGATATCTTTATTTATCCTCTGTTCATCTTATATGGATGCAATGATGAACAAGTTAATAACACCTTAAGACTTCGCATGAAATAAGGAGTAAATTAGCAGAGGAAAGATTGGCAGTCTCTTCCATTCATTGTTTTGTTTAAAAAAATTTTATCTGCCCCCCTCTCTCTGTCCATACTGGTGACAGGCATTTCTCACTAGATAAGAAAAAAACAAAAAAACCCCAAACCTACTTGCATTTTTGTATTTGGAGTACAAGGCATAGGAAAATATTATATATACTTTCTATGACAGTTACTTTAACATTTATTCAGTTGATATTACTATGTCTGTAGTACTTCAACATACTGTGAGGACTGCCTTGTCATGTGTATTCATTATTAAGTAACAGTTTAGGTGAGGCTAAAGCACATGAACAAATGTCCTGCTGAAAGCTGTTTGTTGGTTGTTTGGGGTTTTTTTTAAAGGAAACCTATTTATAGTTGACCTTGTTTATTAGAACTATTCTTATAAATCTTTCTTCAAGATGGATACTGAGACCTTGAAGTATGACTCCTGCTCTGCTTAAGTTTTTTAACTTGCTTTGATTTCAATTAAGCTGCCTAGGAAAATGAAATAGTACACTATAGTTTAATGGATTGATTTTAATAATTTCTGGGTTTTTCTTCCAATGATTTCTTTGAATACTGTGAAAATGTGAAGTGTTTTTGAGGAAATGCATATGTTATGAGTAATTATGTTATAGGTTTTGTAGAATAGTCTTTGAAATTTAAAATTATTGAGACTTGAGTGACTATCCTCGTATGCCCTGCTTCCTTATGTGCCCACATAAAACTAGACTGCTCTATTCATAGTACATGGTATTTTCCTCCCTTATATTTCAATGACCACGCAGTCACAATAAGAGTGAAAAGAGAGGTAAGAAGGAATAAATTCTAAATGAAGGAGAAAAAGAGGAACAGAGGTAATTGCATTTGAACAGCCTAGAGGAAGGAAGCAGTTTTGTTCGCCAGCTTTCCAGTCTAGCTTTAGATTAAAGTTCTGAGGTGAAGCAGACAGGAGGAGGCCTTGTCATCCTCTGCAGTTCTGTAATTATGATGTATCTTCAGAATTCCAAAACTAAAAAATACCTAAGAAAGTCTTGTTATAACCCAAAACTTCATTAGAGTCTAGTGTTCTTGCATTTTTTAGTTTAGCCTTATAACCACATTTGGGGACTTGGAACTGGCACCTCTTTTGATGAATTACACCAACAGTGTGATTGTGAGAACAATTTATTTCTTTCTGGCAAGCATGTATCAGTACCTCTGTGCCTGCTTCCTGTAAGAAGGACAGCTCAGTGGTAATCTTCCACATCCTCACACGGGCTATTTAGAGTTATCTTGTGATCCCAAAGCATCGAATGGGATGGTTGGAGGCAGGAAAAGAGGGATTCTGTGACTATGGACAGCAGAACTTCTTAGGATGTAGTATTTGGTCAGTGATCCCTTTGAAACTTCTTTTTCTTCCTGAATAACTTGCATCAGGAGGAAAGTTTGCATGATCAAGGACATTTAAAGTGTCTGTTGATCCAAAAGCAGACACTTTATTAAGATCATTGGAAATTTCATTTAGGATATCTTACACTCCAGCAGAAAGAACTATCTAGCAATATATGACAATCTAACATTCAGGAAAAATTTCTTTTTGACCATAAATATGGCAAACACTTCAGACCAATATTAGCAAAGTTATTCTAATTAGGTACCTTCCACTATTCCTTTTACCTAGAAACAAAACTACTTCTTTCTAAGGAAGAAATGTGTGCAATTGTGTGGGTGAGAGGAAAGATGAATTCTTTATTTCTCCCTACAGCTGACCATGGGAATCCCTGAAGTATGGAAACAATAACAATACACATTAGCTCTAAAAACTGCTACTGCAGTGATAGCTTCCTGTAGGTCACCTGCTTTCTTAGGTTTCCTCTGCTTTATGAAGGCTATTAAGTCAAACATTTGAAGGTTTTTCCAGTGTAAATCTTAAATTTTAATTTTACCAGACTGTCCTTAAGAAATCGGTTTGCTCAAGAGTATCAAAACTAATTAGAGTTTTTATCCTACAAAATCCCAATTCTGCTCTGAGAATGGACTGGATTATGATTTCCAATTTTCCACTAACATTGGAAAATTATTGATTTCACAATTAACATGAAATTTTTGATCTATTATTTTTCTATTTGAAAGAAAAATAAAAGTATCAATATCTGCTTACAGTAGAGGACAAACATGAAAGGGCTTGTGGACTCAACTAAACACCACAGTCCTTGTAGCTTGCCAGAGGATATAGTCTATCGTATTCTTAACTCCTTATCCTACTGTTTTAATGTCATTTAATTCTGTATTTCTTTAGGTACCTCACTATTTGTTACTTCAGTTATGCTTTTTAGGAAAACAATTATTATTTTTTTTCTTTTTCTTCCCTTTGTTACTAAACTAGGTGTTCAATGTCTCTCAGCAGTCCTGTCCTCCGCTAATCCTATCACATTTGAGCGATAAGCAAAACTGTCTGATAGATTTCTTCTTACTCTGCAAACCATTTAAAAATCTTACTTTCTCCTAGTTCAGAATGCCTCTGATCTTTGATTCTGAAAAAGAGTCAGAGTACAGAAAATGAAAGCAGCCAGTATTTCTCTGTCATACCTGGAAACTTCTGAACATTCTTGTCCAAGCCTAGTCAAATTTGCCAGAGTGGTAGCAGTCCCAGAGAAAAGTAAATCCCCATAGGTGGTGTGAAAACTCAATAGAGAGAAAGATATAAGTCAGTATCACCTTGGAGAGCCAGGTTTAACTCAATTCTTGCACATGCTAGCTTGCTAGTGAAATAATGCTTATCTTGGTCAACTGATTTTTCCCAATTAACATATGCAAATCTTTGCCTCTGGTGATTCTCAGTCCCTGATGTTCCAGGATTTCTGCTTAGTGAGGGTTTTGTGATGGATTTGTCTAGATCTTTTTCCTTGTAAGATCTCAAAAAAATTTTTCAAAAAAACCCTAAAAATTAGCCTCAAAAGCCATGTGTTTTATTAGAATGTGAACTTGAAAACTTATCTGTTTAAATAAAAGACTCAAGTGACTAGTTAAAACATGAAATAAAACAAAACAAAAGAGATGTGTATACAGGTGGGGTTTTGCCCATGGTGTGATAGCAGAAGAGTTTTCTTTCTTCAAGGCTTGGTTTCAACCAGTTGCATGATTTTCTGAATTGCAGCACACTCAGTCCCCACCAACCCACAGGAACATTCCTTCTGTCCCATTCTGACACTGGTCTGTAAGTCCTTTTTNGCAGGCTTCCTGCTCACTTACTACACCCTGTGACCTCTGACACTTCCATCCCCAGGGGCTGCTTAACTCTTACCTAAAGCAAGAGAAACCCTCAAGGAAATTCTTTTGATCCAGTCACTATTTGTAAAGGAACTCAAAGGACAAACTGAGAATAAACTTATAGTGCCTATCATATCTTATCAGCTAGGCACGCAGCTGGAACAAGGAAGGAAAAGGGGATTACAAAAGTAAAGAATTTAAGAGGGATGGTGGTATGCATTTATGGGGACTTGGGTTTCTTAATGCCTTTAGTAACAGAAGAACTTGTTTATGATAAACGCTAGGGAAATCTGGATGAGGCAATATGGTCTTCAATCAAGAAGTTTTAGTAAATAGATTAAAATTTGAAGGAAGTATGAATCAGAGGGAAATAATTCACAGATCATACTTCTTGATGTTAGATTTGCTTTTTGTAACTGTAGATAGGAAATTGTGTGATCTATAGAAAAGGGTAATTGGATGTTCTATGAATAAAACTACCAAACATAAATATGAAGGTAATTAAGAAAAAATATCCTCTGTTCAGAGACTTTATTGCCTTAAATGCTGAACCCTGAAAACCTCCTGCATCCTTCTTTCTTGCAAACTGTACCTTACCGTTAGGAGAAAATGATGCCTTGCCTGTGTTAGCCAAAGCTGTCTCGGATTAGAGGTGTTTTAACATGATTAGCAGCCCGCATACTGCCTTCCTATTACAGCAAAGTATCCAAGAGGAAAAGGCAAATATGGCATTTTTGCTGCTTTCTCATAACTTGATTAATAGTAAATAGGACTAAGCTTGAAGAGTTTCAGAATGTTCTGCAAGAAACAGATGAGTCTAGGCAGATCAAAGCAGCTGCAACAATATGCAGGAGCCAAGATTTTAGATACAGAAATGTTATGACTCAGATCTACTTTATGCCCTGTCATTTGGCACAACAGTCCTGTTGAAGTTAACTGCTGCAATAAGCTGCTGTATAATTCTTAGCTGACAGTTACACCCTTGTTGTGGTGACGTGTGCTGCTAACGAATGTTGCTGAAACATGAGAAACAGCTTTGAATGTGGATTAACAGAAGATTCCAGAACAGCCAAAAGGCTAGAGGTACTGTGTATGAACTTCCTCTCAAGAAAGTGAAGAATGAAGATTCTTTGTGCCCTGTGAAAAATCAGGCTCAATTCAACCGGTTTTAGGCAAAACAGAAAACAAAGTAAAAAGACATGCAGATTTGACTTAGGCCAATGTTTTGAACTATCCTTCCCAAGCCCACAAGCTGGGTTCCTGATAACTTCTAACTGAAGAATTTGAGTTGCTTGGGTACCAGAAGGTAATCAGAAAGCCATGAGTAGCTAGCTCTTTCCCTGACAAAGGCATTTAGTCTGTTACTTGTGCCACTCCCTCTTCCTCTCTCTGAAATGTCTCCAGGCATGTAGTTGATATCGGGCCTTGGGAATTCTGGGATAATTCCCAGCCTCTATCTCTTAGTGTTTTTATCCTACACTCTAAGTATCCAGCAATACTGGCATTTGTGCCTTGGTTTAAACACACTTTCACCATGACATTTTATATGAGGTAACTGCCTATTGTACCTCACCAATACAGGTACCTGCCCAGTGGCATTTAGGTTTTCCTTGCCAGTTACAGAGGTGCACAAAACCAAAAGAAACAGCACATCCCCTTTAGAGTAGTACATCAAGTGAAAAAAATTGCTCTAAGGCTGAGATGATCCCCAGAGCATACTGGTTCAGAATAGCAAAAGCAACAGAGCCTTGCATCCTGGAGTGTGAACAGCATTCTTATGATACATTCTGTTCTTTGATACTTCCACTTTTATTTCCCCTTTCTACATACATAATTTATTGCTTTCTAGTAGGTGGAAGTGTGATGTTGCATAATTTGTTTAGATTTTCCAAGGGACTAATAAAATAGATTTCCTTCTTTTGTTTTATGGATAAGTACTAATTTATGTTTTTAACAGAATCTGAGTGACATGTAGTGAATGATGTATGACCTCCATCTAGTGCAAAAAGACCCATAAACAGTGCTCAAAAACTAGCATCCGATTCTAATTTGCAAGATTATATATGCCTGCTGCAGTACAAAGCAGCATTCAGTTGATTTGTAGCAGGATTTGCACCTAAGACTGTTACTTAACCAAGAAATGTATGAGCCCCGCTGTGAGTAACAAATGGTGATGTCTCTAGTTGACCCATAATAGCCGTCCTGGAGGTGCTGGCTTTTTAAGGCAGCATCTTAATGCTGTGCCATGTCACTCAACTACTTACTTAGGTCTGTTCTTTATGCAGATGTGCAGAGTTAGGTGCTCATTTACACTTGAAACACTGGTCACAAGCTTCCAAAGTGGTGTGATTGAACACAGCCTGTTAAAGTAACTTGGCTCCTGAGTTTGAAAAGCCCCTGTTGTGAAAAATCTTTTTAGCAACTTGGTAGTACTTGTCTCCTGACAACATCTGGAGTTTTCAGCCAACTGGTAGGCATGGCTTACCATAGAGTAATACATTGCTTTAAGAGGGCTTCAGTTGCTTTATGGGATGAAGTGCATATTGGGAAGAAAATGTAAACTACGCAGTGAACTGCATTCGGCTTCACAAATAGTGATTGTCTGTCTAATATGAAAACCAGATTTTATGATTGGTTACTCTTCCAATCTACTGACTGCAGTCAAGAGCACCCTATTGTTGATCACGTTCCTGCTTTATCAAGGGTCTGTGCAAGTGTTTTGGATTAAGACTTGCCTATACTTCCATGCTTTTCTTCACATTTATGCAAAACTTCCAGCTGCATGTTTAATTGCTCTACAATTAAACACCTTCTCCACAGTGAAAAATATGACCTCTGTGTGTGTATCTCTTCACAACTTCTCTTAGTAACATTGCAAATGCTGTGCAGACTGTGCTATGCAGTTCCCAAACTGACAGGCTACTGCAGAGGAAGGATAAGGGATTTTTTGCGCTAGCTCACAAGTGAAGTTCTTGTGAGTAAACTTACGTATTCAGAAGAGAATTGAACTTAGCTTTAAAAACACTCTCTATATAGGAAACTCACAAATTCAAGCAGTTCAATGGGACTGGAGATTATGTCTGGATAAGTGTTTTCCATTAGCATCTGAGTTCAAGTCATTGAATTTGCTGAATGGAAGTTGTCCCAGTAATTGGTCAATCTCCATAAATCTGTTTGGATCTTAGAAGCACCAGATGGGGTTGCACTTGGGGGATAGAGGCCATACAGATAGAATGCTCATCAGCGTGTTTAAAGAAATAAATAAATTAATTAAAAGAAATCATTAAATGGAGGAAAACATATCTTCTTTTTCCCTCAGAAACTGTTATCAGTTACTAATCTATTAATTTAGTACAAGTTAGTAAAGTTCTTTAATAATTTTGGTTTAATATCTCTAAAAAAATCTAATTCCATTTTCTTGCCCTCTGTTGACATGCTTCTTGTACTGTGTGGGACAGATTCTGTTCTGCACTAAAGACAAAACTTGGATTGTTTTGACACTAATCTTAACTAGGATGGCATTAACACCAGTTTGCTATTTAGAGAAAAAAAAGAAAAAAGAAATAACTATAACCACACTTCTCAGTGATTTTACACATGCCTTGGAGGACAAAAAAATTTCCAGCAGTCGCTTGGCGTGTCAAACATTTATTCCGTCAGTCATAAGCCTACTGTGTTGTTTCTGGTTTTAATCACAGTTGCAGACACTTCACACCTTGTTAGTGCTTTTGAAACTAAAACTTCATACATATCGGTGTGCTATAACTCAGAACAGCAATGAGATTGAACAAACATTTTGGGGTTTAGAATCCTTAACACATTCTTTACCTTGTGTGTAATCTTTTTTTTTTTTTTTTTTTTTTTTTACAAAGGGAAACACTATCTGCAGTCCCTGTGAGAAAGATAAATGTCAGAGATCTTCCACCACCACTTTCAAGGAGGATGGAGGACAGTTGCACTTGCTTTTAAAAGCAGTTACAAAAAGGATAGCTCTGAGGAAAAGGGTTGCTTTTTTATGTAGAGGAATGATTTGCTGATTCTTGGAAACGTATGTTAGCTATGAGTAGAAACGCTTATCTAGAGCTATGAATCACATTTTGAATAACCAGAAACAGGAAATGAAAGCTTTTGGATGCTGTTTGTGCTGGATAATGCGCTTAATGACATGCTTTATCTTTTGGTCAGACCTGAAGTGGTCAGGCAGTTGGACTAGATGATCATTGTAGGTCCCTTCCAACTGAAATTATTCTGTTCTGTTCTGTTCTATTCTATTCTATTCTATTCTATTCTATTCTATTCTATTCTATTCTATTCTATTCTATTCTATATCTTCCAAAACAGTTAGATCTCTTTCCAAAGCCAGGTTTTAAAACTGTACTGTTGAAGACCTATCTAATTTATTTGCAGGAGAGATTGTATTGTGTTGGTATTGCCTTATTTCTGCTAGATGGGGACCAAAGTTCTACTTTTCCTTATTTTTTGCTACCCNTTTCCTTATTTTTTGCTAACCACTGCCTCTATCAGAAAACATTATTAAGCTGAAGAAATGCTCCATATATTCAGTGGGAAATCTTCTGAAAAGTTTATCTGGCCTGATTTCTTACACCACTGTCATCCTGCGAACACAGAAAAGTATGTAGTTAGTCCTTGTAATGTTCCTGAACACATCTATAAGCAAATGAACTGATTTCTGGAAGCAGGAGTTAGTATCTGCTCTTAGAATTTTGAACTTCTTATATAGTGTAGAGGAGTGCTAACTACATGTTAGGGGAAAAAATACCTGAAAAGAATGTGGTTGCAGTAAACACTCATGAATTTTACATGGGCTATGATTGTGAACTTTTTTGGCAGTTCTGAATGGAGCTGGGGGGAATTTGTGAATATCTGTTAGTAGTCCTGTTGTGAGTTTATGTTCGTTATTCTTATGGTAAGCAAAGTGCTTCTTAGGACTAAAAAGATATAATCAATTGTCTGTGTTCATGCAATTACTTATTATCTCCAGAGTAAAAAGAGCACAGACATAATCCTACCACTGAAAATAAAAAATTGAGTTGTTAATGATTAGTTTCTCGTGCCATAACACGCAATTAATTATGAGACAGCTACTGTTTTATTAAGCTCTGCTATTGGTCCCCTTTTTCACCATGAGCAACTTATATAGAGTCTCAGTCTCCAGTATTGTCCATCCATGCCTCCACTTATTCTTCGTTTTCTACAGTTTCCCTAGCGTAGTGGTGACAATTATTGTTGTCTTTAGAAGGCACGGAAAGTCCTTTCCAGAGACTTGGGTAGGCGGGTAGAATGTTTTCATGTTGTAGAAGTTATACTCAGATAACTTCGTTACGCATGCAGTGCACTCAAAGATAATCTAATTCAAGGAGAGCATACAAATAAATCTTCTGTTACTGAATCTTGTGTACTGAAACAGAATGGATTGTTTGTTTGTTTGTTTGTTTTTCCCCTTGAAACTTTAAATGCTGCAATGCACAGATAGAAGAGAATTAGTTGTGAAGCATTAAACACAGGAGTTAAAAACTTTGTATAATATGGTGGAAGTATTCTCTGTGCCCAAGTGATTCGGTCATTGGTTGTGTTTCTGTTTGGTAGGGGTTTTAACCTTTTCTAATGGTAGAGATCTTTTACATCTCTTCCTTTTTAAGTTTAGATTTTGTACGTGCAACGTACATGTCTGTACCCACATGCCTGTGGTTAAGAGACAAACAACTTATTCTGTCTGCATGTCCTTGGGCTTAGGGCTTAATTCTAAAAGATTGAACATCAAGTGTTAATTTTGATATTGCAAGCTAGGAAATTCTACATCTGTGCAAGAAAGTTTGCAACTGTAGAGCAAAATGTCTATGTCTGATATTATATTGATCCTTTACTATGCATTTATAAATGCTGGGGGTTTTGACAAATGTATTTTGCAAACATAAAGTAGCTCTCAGAATGAAAAAATATGGCTTTAGATAATACTATAGAATAAAATATATGGGAGCCTTAAAAGAGATGTGCAGCTGCAGCTTCTGTCAGCAGGAGCTGCTGATAATAAATGAGAAGAATGTGAATGATTGATTGGCCTTACAAGAGGGACTGTTGTAGGTAGGTAGGGTGCTTTGCAAAATCATAGACCCTGCATCTGTAATAGATCAGAGATAGGTTGCAATAACAGGTAATGAGCTGTGGAACCACTGATCTTAACTGTCAAGTGCTTAGGAGGTAGCAGAGGAGCAGAGAGAGCACTTTAATCTTTAGGCACAGAAAAAACCCTACATATAAATATATATTAAAAAGTCACAGAGTGCTGATAATTCCTTGATCAAACTGCACAATTCGATTTCAAAACCAGGTTAACATTTCTGTTGGACAGAAACCTGTCTATGTTGGTATAGTTCTGAGGTTTCTGCTTAACAGAAAGCCTTATAGAAGGGAAAAATATTTGTCATTAGGCCCATAAAAAATTTTATGTTAGGATCTTAAACCCAGATATAACCTTTTGAGCTTGTAATGTGAAGTGAAAAGCATTTTAAATTGCTTTTGCCTGCAAACAGATTTGATAAGATGCCGGAAAGCAGATGTTTGATTACATAAAATAAGTGAGTCACCAACTTTAAAGATATAAAAAAAGATGAATATGATGCAGGGATGAGATAGGAGATGCATGCCACAGTACTGAAATTTGATCTCAATGCAACACTTGGGACTTAAGCTGCCTGGAGCAATTTGTAATATGCAGCTTTGTTACCTAATTTCCCTTATGTTGTCTAAGAACAAGTAAGAGTTAAAAGGCATTCACTAAACTTTGAAGTGGGTATGGCATGTACTCTGATCTTTGCTTTTCAGTGACCTAGTTGGGTGCTTCACAAGAAAATTCACCCTCACAACTCTTATCCAATCATAGTGGGCTCAGAACAATCACCTATGAAGTGGACGAACAACGAGGGCAAAAGAAAGGATAAAAATGGAAATATTAGGGGTCAGATTTGCTTGGCATGACTTTTGTTTACTTCAGTGAAATTACTTGGTGCAACTTCGTCCAGTGGTAGAAAGAATGTCAAAGTGTGCATATGTAGAAGCCTAGCTTATTAAGGCTACATTCAAATAATGGTATTGTGCTGGGTTTGGCTGGGATAGAGTTAATTTTCTTCATAGTAGTTGGTATGGGGCTGTGTTTTGGATTTGTGCTGAAAACAGTGTTGGTAACACAGGATGTTGGTAATACAGAGCCAAGGCCTTTTATGCTTCTCGCCCCACCCCACCAGCGAGGAGGCTGGGGGGGCACAAGAAGTTGGGAGGGGACACAGCTGGGACAGCTGACCCCAACTGACCCAAGGGATATCCCAGACCATACAACGGCATGCTCAGCAATAAAACTAGGGGGAACTTGGCTGGGGTCCCACTGCCTGGGGACTGGCTGGGCATTGGTTGGTTGGTGGTGAGCAATTGTTTTCATTTGCATTACTTGTCTTTCTTGGGGTTTATTTGTCTCTCTTTGTTATTTTCCTTTTCACTACAGTTTATTATTAATATATTTTATTTCAGTTATTAAACTGTTTTTATCTCAACCAATGAGTCTTCGCACTTTTACCCTTCCCATTCTCTTCCCCCATCCCGCTGTGGGGGGAATGAGTGAGCATGTATGTGCTGCTTAGTTGTGGTTCCAGTGCAGTCTGTATCAATCCGTGACAAGTATAAAGAGTAACAACAAACATGAAAAACTAGTACAACCTCTTGATGACTTTTTGTATGAATGTAATGGAAATACTGGTTTTATTCTTGCTTATGGGAAGGTACATAAAGAGGGGTACAGACTGACATCTTCTGGAAGAGCAGTGGCTGAGTTAATTTATGAAACTTTGAAGCATAAAAGAAGAACAGGGGAAAAACACTTAGGAGGAAATGATGGAAAATTCTTCCATGAAGAAGTTAATGGGAAGGAAGGATGATGAGGAAAAGGGAAGAGGGTACAAAGCTGTCTATGCACATCTCATTTCACTTACTTTATATAGCAATACCTGGAAAATGAAATGGCAAAATTAGTTTTGAAGAGAGATGATTTAAATTATATTAATGGGGGAAAAAAAAATTATATTATTATGCTTAAGGAAAGGACAGGTTTGTGGAATACTCATGATGAAATGAATGAGCTCATTAAATGCTATCACTCCTAAATATTAAATTGTTAATATCTCTGATGTTGATTTGTCTCTATGAAATGCATTTGCTGTTCCAGACAGGACAAGGCTCTTGGTAACTAGCACAGAACAATTGATAGATCTCTATATGTATGTAAATTGCTTATTTTGTATGTTAGAAGGAGAGGGAGCTTTCTTCTTTTGTTAGGAAATGTTTTTCTTTTTGAAGAAGATTCACTGTTCCATGATGGTGAAATAAGTAAAAAGTAGAAAGACTATGGGAACAGAGATGGAAGAGAGGAAGGGGAAGGATTTTTCATGAGACAAGAAACATTTATTAGATGAAGAGTAACAAAAATAAAAAAGCTTAAAAAAAAGAATTTACACAGTACTTCAGCTGTGCTCCCAGCAATATTATCAATATACAGAGGAATCTTTTTTACATGTTGATTCTCAGAACTGAAAGTTCTTAAGGAAATGAGTTGCTACCAGAAAAAAAGCACAGCACTACAGGAAAAAGAAACTTCTTTTCTTAAACTCAGATGGAGTTCAAAGCATGTTTATCTTGTGGCAGTTTAAAAACATAATTGGATTCAGCCTTTCAGCTCAAGAGAATCTCCAAGAGAAGACTTTTATTCACATGTGATTCACTGCATTTATCTTTTAACCACATATAAACTGCTCAATCCAGCTTTTTGGAAAAAGTGACCTTTTTCAGGGAATTAGGAACATCGAAGACCAGAAACAGCATTTAAAATAACTCTCATTCCAAAGTGGAAGTGTATGTCTGGGTCAGAAGTCAGTCCATTGTAAGTAAGATTTCCCCATAGCTGAGGACAGCAATGGTTGCATTCTGAAGGATATACGTTTACAATTATTTTCTGAAAAAATGAGAGAAATGTTTTTCATACTGAGAAAACTGCTAAGATTGTAAATAAATAGTACAGTTAATAAAACAATCAAGTAATGCAGGGCAGTGTCTAAAGACAAAATACACTGAAAAATTTCATGTTTGAAGTTAGGTTGCTTGAATGGGGAAGAACAAAATCACTTTAAGTATTGGAAATAAAATAATATTAAAATAAATATGTGAAAATGAATGAAAAAGATTATGAAAAGACTTTAGAGAGAGAACAAAGGGTATACCAGCAAGTCCTAAAGTTTTTATAGTATCTGCTTTCTTAATCTGAGATTCTAATTCTATGTTGTGCTATAAAGACTGTGCTTTGAAATACATTGTTAATATTAATGTTAGGGATTGGTGGGGGGGTTGTGTATTTGTGTTTTAGTTTTGGTTTGGTGGTGGGTTTTTTTTAATAATGGTGTCCTGGTTTTGGCTGGAATAGAGTTAATTTTCTTTCTAGTATCGGCTATAGTGTTACATTTTGGATTTAGTATGAGAATAATGCTGATAATACACTGATGTTTTCAGTTGTTGCCCAGCAGTGTTTGGACTAAGCCAAAGATTTTTCAGCTTCTCATGCCCAGCCAACAAGAAGGCTGGAGGGGCACAAGAAGTTGGGAGGGGACACAGCCAGGGCAGCTGACCCAAAGTGGCCAACGGGGTATTCCAAACCATGTGACGTATATAAACGGGGGAGTTGGCCGGGGTGGATCGCTGCTGGGGAACTGACTGGGCATCAGTCAGTGAGTGGTGAGCAATTGCATTGTGCATCACTTGTTTTGTATATTCCAATCCTTTTATTAGTACTGTCATTTTATTATCATCATTATTATCATTATTAGTTTATTCCTTTCTGTTCTATTAAACTGTTCTTATCTCAACCCACAGGTTTTACCTTTTTTCCTTCCAGTTCTCTCCCCCATCCCACTGCGGGGGGGGAGTAAGTGAGCAGCTGCATGGTGCTTAGTAGCTGGCTGGGTTAAACCATGACATGCACAGAGCAAAACCAGTATATTGTTCTGAGTGTTCTGGATCACAGGACAAAGTGATCATCCTTTCCCAGAAATCCCTCAGGTGGAGACAACAGATAGGTGTTATGCAGTGAGGAGCTAAAGGAAGTAATAAGTAAAAATTGATAGATATTAGAAAAAAGAAATATTTTTTCTTAATTTACTATTTTCTCACTAGGAAATTCCGAAACATGACAGTGACTATGCTGCTGGTAAGCCTAACTGATCAGTTTGGTTTCTCAGGGCAGCCTGATAACTTTACGAGCCCTGAGCGTTATCGTCTGCTTTTTTTGTTCAAAGCAATGAGACAACTGCTAATAATGGTAAAATTCTCACACAGTAAGGCACACACCAATGAACCCAAGGCTAGTTTTCCAGGTCTGATCAAGAAAGATGAAGAGAATGCACATGTACACTGATTAGAAAGGTTCATCTTTCTTTTTTCCTTTTTAATAAATCAATCTACTTTATAAAAGCAGGACTGAACTTCCTGGCGGGCTTGGTTCATCAGACACAGAGAATGATTATTACAGGTGTGGCCTACAGATGCTGAGCCACTTGTGAAACTTTGCAACTAGTTTAATAAAACAGAAAATTATTCAAAATTTTTTACGTAATTTTCAGAAAAATCATATCCAAGCAAGTTTCAGCATATTAATTAATGCAGTTTTTCTTCATGGCTTTGTCCTCTGATTATTTTGAGCATCAAAATGAAATTAATACTTCACTTTTATATGGTGTCTTACTTAACTTCTCCTTCTCAGACCTTTGGAGTCCAATGCAGAAAAATGGACAAGAGCAACTTTACACAGGATACCTTTAAGGGTAGAATAGCTGTAGCCATTAAATTGCTCCTCTAGGATATCTTGTTCATCTGGTAGAAAGCAATTATCTGTTTCAAAGGTCAAATGTTGCTTGTGGCAGGGACCATAACATGTACCTTTCACTTAGTTAGGATGGAGGTACCTTAACTACAAGCCTGAAACCACATTCGTTTATGTTTTGTCTCTAGCCTGATAGAGCTTCATTTCTATCTGCAGGAGTAGGAATGCTCCCGGTTCAACTGAAGGAAATGTGGAAAATGTCTGATTAGCTCCAGTTCCTAGCGATGAGTCTGATTACCTTTTACTGATTTACAGCTCAAGCCTAAGGTTCAATCTACAGAGATGAGTGAAAAATTCCATATTCATGGTCTCCATTACTTCTTGGAACTGCAGTGTACTGACTTCCTTATTTTTTAATAAAACTTCTTTTGCTTTCCTTCTAGTTATTTAAATGGCACCTTACATAAAACCTCTTTTCACACACCTTTTATTCTTTTGTTTCAAGGCAGAACAGTTTTCATGTATAATTTCAGTTTCTCATTGGGATTACTTTCACGTCTCTGTCATTGGTATTGTTTCCATTTACCCACATCTATAGTTGTCACATCTCATCTTACTTCAGTCACTTTTTTTTTTGGCGCCTCCTCCTAGGTGCCTATTTTGTTTTTTCTTTCCATCTCTGTAGTTTGTTTCTCTGGGTCTTGACTAATTCCATCTTATTCATGGTCTCCACTGGAGTAATTGCTACCCAATTTTTACTTATTTAGGTTTTGACATATTTCATGAAGTCTCCGACACATCTTTTTTGCTGTTGCCCAGCAGGTTTCTGACCTTTTTTGAGAAAAAAAAAAAAAAAGAGGGAGATGCAATTTTTGTTGTTATTTTCATCTTTTCAATTGAAACTACATTTTTCTTCTTTTTTTTTTTTTTTTTTTTAAATATATAGTTTATATAATGAGGCGGGGT
>VYZV01012537.1:58648-74814 GCA_013401275.1 Pandion haliaetus | reverse complement strand
ATTATATTAATATTACCATGCCATTGCTATCCTTCAGTAGTATAGGCCTGGTAAGCCGTAGAAGCATCCCAAATATCCAGAAAATGCTTGCAGGAGTGCAGTATTAGACAAAGATATCTTGCAGTCCACATTAAGCATTACAAAGGCTAATTAATATCCATTGGTGATGGGTCATTTAATAAATGTTAAGCTTCTGCTGAAACTAAATTTGTATCTCCCAGAACATTGAAAAACACTTTATAAACATTTCACTTTTCTTAAAGACTTGCTCCAAACTAGAAAATGTTTAGTTTTGAACCAAAAGAGTGCAGTTGGCCTTCAAGAAATAGTTAAGTATTTTTACTTTACTAAACCCTCCTGTAGTTTTCAAATTTGAAAGAGAAAATGTGAGATAAAGTTTACTTTATAATTTGGGTGCATTCTCTAGAGACCTATGATAATGGCTTATTGAGAAATATACAGGTTATCCAGATATTCGTACTCTAAATTTTTTTGCTTGCCAACATCAGTTTCTAGGGCTCTATAAACTTAAATTTTTAAAGCTCAAACTCCAGATACTGTTATTAGGAATAAGTAGACTATTCTTTCAAGTTTATGATGTCTGGTTTATAATCTCTTTCTAGATTGTGCATTCTTGGCAAAAATAGATTACAATGATTGATATTACATTGTTAAATCTCCAGTAGTTAAGATCACTTTTCAGATTTGTTATTTTTGTTTGTTTATTGAAGTTGGACTTGATGTAGGAGAGCAAAACAAAGCCATGTTAAAACATTAACACAGGTGTCTGTATATCCTTTGTAGAGAGTAAGAGAGATTTGGTTTAGTATAGTACGTTAGTGAAAAATACTTAGGGTAGAGCCAGAGTAAAATGGCATATGAAGTACTGTTAGGCAGAGATAGTCTTTGCCTAATACCCGCTGTTTAATTAAGTTTTGGCTAGTCATGTGTAGCTCTCAAAATATATTTTCTCCCTGTTTGTGGACTGCTATGTTGCCTCTTGTCTAAAAGCTCACCTAGTGTGCTTATGTCCTATTTGACCGATTGCACAGGCGGGAGGGTTGTAAGGGAGAGGTAGATTCCTCCTAGGTTTTTATTGCCAATCACAGGGCAGAGGCTCTGCACTGTCTCCATTCTTTTCATTGAGATCTTTATGGTTCAGACTGAGTGAGAGGTCCTGAGGAAAGTGATCTGAGGTGTACATATAATGTAATTAATACTGGTGGCAATGACAGTGTGAATTCATGAAAAAGCAGTCATCTTAAAATCTCTCAGGTCCCATAAACTACCCCACCAGCATTCATGTAATTTTTAACTATACACTATATGAAACCATATTCCATTGGTAACATCAAAACAAATAAATCAGAGAGGAGTGTGAGCAATTCCCAATCAAAACACTTAGATGAGCAACTTCTTAGAGGTTTTCTTTGAGAAAGCATCCAGATGCCTCTTACATTTTTAATGGTTGTGTTACATTTATCCAAAAATTAAAGGAAAATCTTAGCATTACAGTGCTACCTTGGGCTGAGGACTAATACCCCATTCAAGTCTTGCTCAGTGTGGGTGTTCTGGACAAACCAGTTAGTCTCCACTTGTCACCTGTAGCTCAACTTTTCATCAGGTTAAGATTCTAAGAAGCTTGGAAATAAAGAACTTAGGTACTAAAATTTTCAGGAAAATAAATGTATAACAGCATTTGCTGGAAAACCTCACAGTTCCACCACTGCATGGAGCGATTTGTACCAGGTAGCCCCTTTCTGTTTTTAAACAAAGCCAAATGGCAAAGCTCAACTGAGACTGAAAAAATCTCTGCTATGGACTGTAATCATCCATCATCCCTGAGAGGTGTAGGAGAACAAATCCCACCCCCATGAATGTCACCACATCATTTCCTTCCCTTCAATCCCTTCAGCAAGTTGGGAGGCATGTAAAAGTGCTTATGCAGGCCACTGGCCTCGAGTAACTTGCCCCAACCTCATGACCCTAATACAAGTCAGATTTTTAGATTCAGGATATCATTATTTCTACCTTCCGTGTCATATTATTTTTACAGTTTTATTAGGTAGGTATATATCTGTAGTGTTTTACTTTCTCAGTAATGTCTACATTTCAGTGAAGATTACGTTTACCTGTATAAAACGTAAAAGCTTATAGACCAGGTAACAAACAAATTGCATCTTCTTTTTTACAAAATTTGTTTCTTTCTCTGTTAAACACCTATTAGGAAGTCTTGAAACTCTTCTGATTCTACCTTGATTTAGACTGTACGTCATTGTAAATAAGAATTATATTGTTAACTAATAAGCACTGTGAAGAAATTTGTGGAGAAAAATTATTATGTCAAGAGGATATTTAGGGAAGAATAGAGACAGGTCTTAGCCACCATTTCTGTTACACATGTTGTATGTCTCTGGGTGAATTCATATGTCCTTTTTCTCTTTGTTTGTAACTTAATTTTACATGTAATATGCTTACAATAGGGGACATTTATATATAAATTATGCTGCTTATATTTTGGCTTTCTGTAAACACAAAAATTACTCCTGGAATTAGTAATTCCACACCAGAATACACAATACAGATACATTGCACACAACAATGTTGCTTATTAAATTAACATTAAAGGCAATTATCTCTGGTATTTCTCTGAAGATTTTGGAACACAATGTGATAATAGCTTATCTTTGTTAACTTCAGTGTGGCCCACTTATCTGACAAAGTAAAGAACAAAAATGAGCAAGTTATGTGAAAAAAAATTACTTGCCCTTCTTCTCAGAGAGCTCTTTCTGCCACCTCCGGATTGCATTTGAACATGTCATCATGCTAGAAAGTGTTAGCTAAAATGTCCTGGAAACTTAGTGCGAGAAAGCTGGGATAGGGTTACTGTCAGCTAACAGGATTAAATTGAAAGCTGGAAGCAAGTCTCCTCCCTTCTTTCCAGTATTTTAGAATATGTTTCTAATTGGATTAATTTTAATCTTAATCAAGAAAATATACATTGAGTTGGGAGAATGCAGATTGGTGTGGCATATTTTGTAAGGAGCAAGAAGTATGTATATGGCTGTATGTGGCCTGGCAGTTCAGGGAGACATACCTGGCAGGGCTTCTTACTGCTCTGGGAAAGTGTTTTCTTTGCATAGGCATCTGCTCCATGCCTTTATTCTGACTTATTTTGGAGCTGAAGTACTGGCCAGCATGTGGGCAGGGTAGCTGGTACACCTGAGGTTGTAGCCTTGCTGTCCTAAGGCTGCATGTGGAAAGGGAGAGATGAGAAGGAGGTCTCCTCACCCCTTTCCACTAACAAGAGAGGGTGGGAAAAGTGCCCCAGATTGGTAGGAAGAATCAGTGGTTATGTTGTGGTTTGTTTTGTTTGGGATTAGGTTGTGAGTTTTGGTTTTGTTTTGTGGGGGTCTTTTTAATCCTAATATGGTTCACTTATGAATTCAGACCCTCTTCTGCCCCAAATACATATGCATTCTACAAAGTCTTCTTCTGCCCAGAAAACTGGAGAAGTATTAGATAACTTGGATGCCTGTTTTCAGGTCAAAATCAGCTGAGGAATGGGAATATGTAGGAAGATTGAAGCAAGTTATTTATTCATTAGAAGTCAAGTAAAAGCAACAGGAATAGCTCTTAAACTGAATCATTTAAGGGAAAATTTTTTGTTTCCCAGGGATCCTTATGCTTATAAATAATTCATGCCATTCTATTTCTGTAATGTTTTTGATTTCTTTCTCTGAAAATGTTTTTTTATGACCAGGTCACATGGTCAGAGTTATCCTTTAATGTCCTTTAATGTATTTTTTCACTTTATCATTTTTCCATTTTGCTGAGGAATACATTACCCTTTGCTACTTATCCTTGAAACATCTACTTTAACAGCAGGCTTTGAAGAGAAAATGCATAGTGAAACATTAGTTGAATCATACATAGTTGGGGGAGAAACTTCACCTGAAAGATTGAAAATGTCCAGGAAAAAAATTGTCTCTTCTGGCTTACATGTAATTTCTTAAAATGCCAACTATGATAACTTTATATATATTAAAACCAAAGTTCAGACTTCTTCTACAGATTCAAATATCAGTTTTTCTTTTTTTTTTTTTTAATGAGTGTTTATGTTCAAGCTGCTAGAAAAGGAATTATAGATTTGAGAATATACCAGGACAGCATAGTGTTACAGTGGCCACCAAATAGGACCCCTCAAGCTCCTTCCTGTTCTTCTATAAAGCTTAACTAGAGCTTCAGCCTTCCACTAGGCAATGCATCTCAGATCATTCATATTTCTGTGGATTCAGGCTTGTAAAACTGTTCTTCAGTAGTCTCTTCCATGTCTGAATTTTGGACATATTTATTATGCTATGTAACAAGGCATAGAAATTCCTCTCAAATTACTGTGAAGTTTCCACAGGGAAGCTTCAAAGTCAGGGGTCCGTGATAGTACATTCTAAAACCAAATTTCAAACCATCCCAAAATATGTATCCAAATCAAACATTTCAACTTTTCAGACTACTAAAGTTTTGAAAACAGATCAAAATCTTTATTCCAGCCACTTTTCTGGGACAAGACTCCTATTGATACTGAAGGATGCCTCAGTGATGACTTCATTGGTCTCTCTGGAAAGGTGGATTCAGAGGAATTGGAAGTATTCCCATTTAGATGTGCATATATATGCATTTATTTATTTATTTAAATGGTGCTGCCTTTCCAACCCCAGGAGAGTTTTCCTATATTAATTGCCTCTGTGCTTAGATGCCGCCAATTATTAACCTGCAGGTGTCTCTAATCACTGCATATTCCCATTGGGTTTAGGTTGAGGGATATTAGCTATGGTGGTTAAATACAAGACACATTATGTGGGTTTTGTTTACTGTTTTATCCCTGAATTTGGCCTCAAAGACTCCAGAAAACAGTCATCAGCCATCACTTCTTTTCATTAACTGCAGTGCCTTGGATCACATTTTCCTCCTTTCCTTCTTTCTCAGGGAAATATTTACTAACAGTATGTAGGCTAAAGCACGCAGAGTTTTCCAAACAATATTCCATAGCATTGAACTTGGAACACAGTTTAGCCATCCAACACTTCTGCTATCCAAACCCATAGAAATCCCACTAGGGAAACATACATATTTTTGCTAAAACTGCAGAGGAAGCAGTGGACTCTGCCTTCATTTGTATGGGGTTATCATGGCTTACTCAGCAGTAAAATTGTATCTAATTATGTTGGTACTAGACTGAATCTCTTTTAATTGATTAATTATAATTCACGTGTAGATTAACAGCTTTAAAGGTCAAAACCTTTCAAATTGCACTGAGTACTTGTTTATCTCTCCCTGTGCTATGTAAACCTGGTATTCTATTGCAGTCTGAAAGCGACACCATAATTACAGATTAGGAGGATGACAAAAATTGATTAGCAACCAAGGCTGGCTAGAAACAAAGGAACTGGGTCTGGTTATTCTTCTGTCCTCCCTCCTGAAAAGCATGAGCTTTGATTGTATTTTAGAACATTTGATTTTGACAGCCTAAGGTGTTTCAGAAGTGAGTGAGCACTGTTTAAATAAAAGGTATCATTGATTATGAAGATGCACACTGCAATCAAATATATATTCTTTCTTTAAATTCTGAATAGTATGAGATGCTGGTATTATTACTTTTTAAACAAGAGGCATACTGATGCAAAATTAGTTAAACAATGTTTAATCTAATACTCCATTATACTTTGTTCTTCCTCTCATTCAGGTGCTAACACACAACACTTTTTTTTGTGCATGCCACCCCAAGGGCCTCAAAGTGGTTGAATAAAACATGTTATTTTCACCTACTGGATATATCACCAATGTTTTCTGTACTCTACAAGCAGCATGTGATTGTTATCACATTTTTTAAAGTGCTCTAAGTGACAGACAAAAATGAAAAATATCAAAGTTTTCATTTGTGGTGGAAATGAAAATACATTTTTCACACTATGAAGTGTGCCCTTACTTCTAAGAGAAGGACTACTTACTCTTTCCACCTTTGAGGTATGATATAGGAAGACAGCGGCTTGTTGTTGGTAGCTATTTGACACATCTTTTGATAAAATTAACAATCTGCATTTTTGAGTGATTGTTTTTGTGACCGCTGATACTTTGTTGAAATAGAGAAAATTTAAAGCTGAAGAATGCTATGCTCTTTAAACAACATGAAAAGCCTCTGTGGAGCAGTATATCTTGTTTGTTAATTTGCCAATAGAAATGGAATAATATCTATTCCTGAAATACTCTGTTTTGCTTAGGAGAAGAAATTAAGGAGACAGTGAAAGTGATTTGATTTTGGGGTGTGCAATTAAGACCACTACACAGCTTCTCAGAGAAAAGAAAACAGAGACCAAACTGGCAGTGCAGTTGATTGGAGAGGGCAGATTTGGAGAGAAGAGCTGTCTTACTTCTAGGTCTGAAGCACTATTTTCTGCATAATGTTTGAATCTGAGATGGCTGGATCCTTGCAAAGGGAACAATGCAGTGCAAATTCCCTGAGAAACCGCTTCTGTCAATCCCTGTTTTTCTTCAAAGAATGTGCGCCTATCCTACACTAAAATAGAAACAGAGTTAGTCAAATGCAACACTGTAAAAAATACAATAGATATTATTTATGATTACATACATGTCTTGTCTGTCTGTATTCACTCAGGTTCCTGAGTTATCTACTGAACACCATTTGTAAGGTTGTCCTATTCTGTTTTGGAAGTGATTATGAGGATGGCACACCTTAAATATAGAAAAATATATAGATGTTTTTTACACACACACACACGAACACGATAGCTGTGAAGTCTACTTAAAGCTATTTTAAAAGTTTCTCAGGGTGGGACATAATGTGGAGACTCCTGTCACTCAGAAATGGAGAGAAGATAAAGTATTAAAATCAGAGGGAGTGATAAATATCAATGGGAATTTTGGCATGGTTAGTAAATTTAAGAGAGTCAGAAGGATGCTACTTGGAAGATATCTGTAAACAGATAGAAAAATATGTATAAAAATAAACTTTACATGTTTGCATTCACTCCACAGAGAGAGCAAAAGACACATATGAACCACGAGTCACTCACAAGTTTGTACTCCACTTACTTCTGGGTGTTATTAGGGTAGTCAGCAGTGCATTGTCAGCCCACATTTTGGAGGGAGAAGAGACAGCCAACTCACAAAAAAACCCAACCCAACCCAACCAACCAAACAAAACGCACCCACACCAAAGAAAACAAACCAAAAAAAAGAGGCTGGGGTGCCCAGTGAAGGGGAAGCTCCTGCCCTGTCCGTGTCCCTGTCTTAGGCAGCGGTGCCAGGGTAGCCACAGTGGGGCCAGCTCTCCCTGCAAGCCCCACGGCTGCTCCCCAGCACTTTCAAGTTGGTTTCCCTGATGCTTCCTCTCGGTGAGCGAGACATTGAACCCAGAGCTCCATAAAGACTGAATATTTGCAAATATTTCAGACCCCTTCCTGTCATACAGTGCTAAACCCTGTGTTGCTTTCTGAACGGACTGAATTACATTCCCATCCTGCTTGCAAATATCATAAATTGAGGCGTGGTACAAAGTATATACCGAGGGAAAGGAGAAACCATTATTTCTGATAGTGGTGCTGATTGTATCGTAACTAAATTTAATTTTCATTCATCTGACGGTTATAACAATGAAATCAATTTAAAAGTCACAATTGTCAGCAACTTGGCAGAACAACAGTAAACAGCTAAGCAAGATTGGCAAGGGAACTTTCAGATATTAAGAAAATGTGCATTTAAACAACATTAATCCTAACTTTCTTTATAAGCTCTTCCCCTTCTAGGCTCCTTGGAATTTAATTTGGCTCTGGCTCAAAGGAGTTATGAATGGAAGTAATTTAAAGACGGATGGATGTTAATTTAAAGATGCCATCATTTTCTGACAGAGCCGGGTACTGAAGTGTAAGAAAATGTATAAAGAAGATAGTGTGTAATCAGGAAATGCCAGTCAGACAACAACTTGATAAGTTGATGACAAAGAGACATGATGGTTCTAATAGCCTTTAGTCTCTACCAAATACAACACATTTGATGAGATAATTTCTGTTATGGTACACAAAGCAGATTTCCTAAATTGTATTACACAATTGTGTATGTTTATACCATAAATGGAGATTTTTTTTTAAATAAGAGTAATATCAATTTTACTTCCACTAAGCAGTAATGTAAAGTGTTTAATATATAAACATTAGCATGAATTGGAAAATTAATTAAAAGAACAAGTCACTATAATTATGATAAATAAAGCTTATCTTTATTGCTAGCATGCTTCTCTGAGCAATCTGTCTAAATGAGAGGAAATTATATACCATCAACTTTCCCAAGAGCTAAAGTCTCATTTTAAGAATCAGGTATGCTACACTGAAATAAGAAAAGTATCTACCTACTCAGTATTGTGTTTTAAGGAGGATCATAGAGGGAGGCTGAACCTGTTTTGCCACCGGTTCTACACATACGGAATGCAAGTCTTGTTCCACTTAAGTTAGTGACTTTTGTCACTGAATTTCACTCGCTGTGGCTAATTTAGTCAGATGTCTATGCCAGGGAAGCTAGTCATTATACTCTAATGATAATGTATACGTAATCATTAAATATGCAACACTTTTCAGATTGGGCTATTTGAATTTGTTTGTTGCTATGGTATTTTTTAACCCTAGTGTTCTCAAATAATATCTAGTATATTTTCATGTGCAGCAGACTCTAGTCACTACTTTGAGAGAAAAAAAGAAGTCAACAAAATGTTCTTACAACTTTGCTGAGCTATCAGAAAATATATCATCTATCTCTCCTCCTTTTTCTGGCTGGTCTTGTACACCTCAATAATTTGTTTATTCAATATATTGAAAGGCAATTAAATACTTAACTAATAGTATTATTATTGAACAAAGAAACATTGTATTGAAATATACATGCTGTATATTATCGTGATCTTCATTGTTGCTTTAATCCAATAACTCTGGTGATCACCTTTCACAACTTCCAAAAACCATCTTCTGAATTCCAGTGTAGAGAAAGATGAAGTACCTCAGAAGGTGTTTGGGGATATGTGGGATAAGAAGAGAGGAAACAGAAGTAAGCAAAGCAAAATCTGTGGCCTCTTTTTGGTATTGTGCAAGTCTGGTGCAGCCATGGGCAACTTCTCCTCCTCCTCCTCCTCCTCTTGAACCTGGCATTGGGCCAGTCTGGATGTGTGTGGTCAGGATGTCAATCTGTTATGCTGGTCTGACATCATGGTACACAACGGCTGCTGCTGGGGGAATTAGGAATATATGCAAATGAGATTCAGATCATTACTTCCTATGTCATCTCAGTTGCATTATCATATAGTAAGATTATGTATTAAATTGAACTAGAACTTGTGCTTGCAGTTATCATTCCATACCAGAACAGTTGCATTAGCTGGGACGCGACTGAGTTTTCAAAATGACATCATGTTCCTTATAGTTTATAAAACACCATCTGGATGCGCCCCCTAGAAAAATGGCTTTATCTCATGTTGCTGGGAAAAACTTGGCTCCAAGTTTTAATCAATGCCATAAATAGAGGAGGAAGCTGATTTATTAGTTAATTGTCTAGTGTAGATGTTCACACATGCACATGTGGCGCGTTGAAAATCTTGCCATTGCTGATTGTTGAAACCCTTCAAGTTCATTTTTTTCCAACGTTCAACTTCTCACAATACTCAAAAAAGTCAAATTAATTGGACGATATATTCCCAACCAGCTTTAATGAGAAAAGCATGAACTTCCTCCTAAAACCACTTGCAGACCATACCCTGTAAAATTGTGTATGTTTTACTTCTTGCCTCATTTCACTATACAAATGAGATACTGAACGTATATAAAATTCTTGTATTAGTGCCTGCAAAGATTTCTTTGACAGAGGTTGTACTACTTGTTTCAAAACAATGTCTCTCAGTCTTCTTTGAAGCTGCACTGAAGCTGCTTAGCTAAGATTTGCAAATTATCTGTCTAAACCCCACTGTGCTAAGGTGCCACAGTGTTAAGGATCTCTGTATCTGAGAGAATTTTTATCACTTAGTGGATTTATTCTGACTTCTGCTAATTGCAGCATTCCCACTAAAAAAAAATAGAAGAGACGCATCTCTCTACAAAAACATTTACTATAAATAAATTCTAATTAGTAAACAAAGTTTTTATACAGGATGCTTAGTGTATTCAACCTATTTTTTCACTCTCTTCCCTTTGAAGTTTTTTGTGGTTGTTTTTTTTTTAGTTCTGGAGGAGAGTTTAAAAAAGCAGATTATTTTTAATCTTTCTACAAAAATTAATCAACCTCTGTGATTTGTGTAATTTCTTTCTGAATTCACTTAATGGGTAAGACGTGTTTGGCTGAATTGGTTTTTGCAATGAATTCCAGGTAAAACCTTCAGGAACAAATTTTCTTTACCACCAACTTCTATGCATGAGTGTTGTGATTCTGTTAAGTCAATGAAATAAAAACCAAAGGCCAAAGTCCCACCTGAACTAATAAAGAATCAGCCTCTCACCGTGTTTTCTACTGGGGAACGAGTCCTTTAAAGGGGAGGTGAAATCTGAGGTCCTCATAAAATTTGTGGTCATTTAAAAGTCTTGCATGTGCCAAGTTAAAGGTGTAAGCCCTAGTGTCTTGGTGATATTCCAAATTAAATATTTGTTCTCTGTACCTGAAATCTCTGTCTAACTTAATTTAAATATTATTTCTTTCCCTAATGGTGTGCCCATCCTGTATACTTGCTGTATTTCACCAATACTTTCATGCTTCATGATGGTAGTCTAAACTTTTGTGAACATACAGAATATGTAAGTACAGTGCATTTAAAGGAATTAAGAAAATTCTGTCTCCTTTGGCAAGTTCTTTGCATCCAGTTAAACTGTCACGTAAAGGAGGAAAGGATAGTCAAAAAGGAGATAAGAACTGTGATGATATTTCAAGGAGGAGCGGCTATCTATATGGCCTCCCTGGAAGTACTACCACCATCATGGACAGTGGCAGCAGGACAGAACCATTCATTAAGATTTCTTGGGAAAAAATCCCAAGATTCTGGCTACTTCACAGCTAGCTGATAGGAATTAACATCATTATGAAATGTGTGATTTCTGCCACATCCCACCAGACAAGAGCGGAGGGCACCCAGTGGCAGGTTTTGCCAAGCACAGGGACCGTACAGGTTGGGAGGTATAGGAGAAAATGTAGCATGCTACGTTTCCACTGACGTGTAGGTTCTGTCGTATTCCCCAAGAGACCAATGGTCAGTTTGAGCTCCAGTGGATGAACATTTCCACCATCTGTATGTTTTTAGACTCCCAGATCAAATGCTGCAAGCCTGCAGCAGCACTGCAGGCAATGAGCAATGGGGCTGGGAGAGAGCGGTTTCATATCCTGATCCCAGCTCCAGCAGCAGCTCTTGGCAACATCATCGGATGGGTTATTTAGGTACCTACCCTTTGGTTTACCACCTTTACAATAAGTGTAATAATACTTACTTTCCTTCACAAAGAACATGATAAAGCCCAGTACTAACTGCCCATGGCATTGTGGTTATTTCTGTGTTAATTCAGTGATGCTGATTTACTGAACTAAAACTGTTTTCATCTCATTTCAAACTTGGAAATTACTCAGATATGGAACTCTGGTATGAAAATCAGTACATGCAAGTCTTCCTATGTCCAGGAATAATGATTTTCAATTGTGGTTGCAATTGGGACTGAGCAGTGATAGTAAAATATATATGTATATATCATTTAAGAATCATTCCTCTAGGCTCACCAGGGCAAATACCAAGATGCTTTATCTTTTTAAAGCACATACCTAAATTGCCTGGATCGTTCCCTCCTGGCCTTAGGTAGAGAACCACTTCCCTTGCTTCCAAACGCCTGAGCCGGTGAACAGAAACGGACTTCCAAAGTGGGGTGGAGAGAGATGGGAAGATGATCAGAGCAAAGAAAGATGAAGGCAATTAACATATTTTTGTCCAAAGCTTAAAACAATTCTTAGCTTCCCCAATTTTTCTACAGGTCACATAGAAGCAGTCAGTAAAAAGCTGTTATAACTGGTTGCCTCCTTGTTTTCTTCTTACGCTGAAGAAAATCTACTAAAATGCTGACAATTAAGACAATGTCTTAACTTTAGATTTACACCAGTTTATCTATGAGGAAAGTTTTATGCTGCTCACATGATTCAGTCATTTGAGCAGGAAGGTAAATAGTAAACATAGACATACACTTTATAAAAATAATCTAGCTGTTTTCATAATAAGAAACTCATTGGGGGGATTGTTTCCTTTCTATATAGCAATGTAGTGCTGGCTTATCATGGCTCAATCCAAAACAGAGGGCAATGACAGATAAACAGATAAAAATAATACTTGTTAAAATGAAAAGCCAGTTGTTAATTATACAGTAACTGTCTGGAATATGGAGTTTTATTATTTTGAATTATGCTTAGTAATATAAATATATTTAAGTCTGCCAATATATCTGGAATTTAATCTCAATAAATTAATCATTTTGAATGGGAGGAGACTTAAAAAATCATTTAGGTGAAAATGTGCAGAAGTACAATTCATTCAGGAATACAATTTAATCAAAATACTACAATTTTGTTTTTCTCTATTTTAGATGTCATTTTTTTCAGATTGTCTAGCACAGAAGCAGAATCTCTGTAATACTCACAGGCTGTTGTCTATACTGTCCTACAAATGCAGACACAAGAGTAGGAAAGACAAAGACCTCAGTGCTTCCTATCCCCTGCTCTGAATTTCTGAGCATGCTAATGTGGCTCGCCTGCAACACACAGTGATGTGGTCTCAGTGGTCTAGAAACAGCCCGAGATCAGGGACTGGAGGGAAGGAGGAATTTAGGATCTAAAAATCAAAAGCAGCTAAAATGAGAGAAAAATGAGAAAGATCCCTTTTCAGAATAAATAGGGGTTTTGCAGTGGATTAAAAGTTTGCTTTAAAATACTCATAATTTCTTTCTTTACACATTACTGGTTTTTCTCTGCACTGACCATTACATGCAGTGTTTGTAAGGTATACAGCTGAAATGTGATGCAGGCGCTACCACACATTAAGTAGCAAAAGATTCTTCAGGAGAGTGTTATTGCATGTAATTTGTGGATTTGTGCCAGGAACTGTGGAAACTTTAGAACAGCGCCTTTTGCCTTCATGTGTTATTTCCGCTGCCTAGAAAACACAACTCATAGTAATTCTAAAAAGGGCAACAGGGATAATTGGGTTCCTGCTGCTACACATGTTTATCAGTGTGCTACTGCCAGATGTAGGACATATGCTACAAATGGTCTTCCTATCCCCAAAAGGAAAAAAACCCACCCAAACCAAAACCCCTTAGCTTTCCCCACCTCTTTGCAGACATATTAGTATAGCACTGGGACTAAAGCCAGGAAGGATTTTTTAGCTTTGATACCCAGACCTCTTAGATCAATGTTTTTATTCAACCGACAGTTGCAGATGAGGGATTGTTTTAATTTTGAAGAGGGAATAAAAAGTCATAGCTTTGCATCAGAAATTTAGAGACTGTGTGGTGTTTAGATGTGTACACAAAAGTTTATACAGCCCATGCTTTGTACGTGGCTAGGGAAGATTGGATTACAGCCCGAATTTCAGTATTAGATATTTTTTATATTGGGACGTGTTGTTTGACTGGATGCTTTTGCTCAACATGCAAAAAACAAAGCTTAATTTCAACTTGCTCAAAACAGAAAGAGTTTAAAAGACAAAAAATCATGTCTAAGTCAGGATTTTATGAATAAGGAATTTCACAGGACTCAAAAAAGAAAAGGCTCTTTTATTTTTTTTAAACTACATATCAGGAAACTTTCAAATTAAATTTAATTTTTAAATTATCAAAAATGAGTGAAATGCTTCTGTGGAATAAATTGGATTGAGGAGTGATATGTAGGTAAAAGCAGAGGCAAGAGTACTTGATGGTGATTAGCAGATAAAGGATGAGTGTTTTGAAAAAATATGAACAACTAAAAAGAAATATAAGTGGGAAAGCTAATGCTGTAATAAAATGGAGCAGTTGGATGTTGGGAGATAGTGGGAGATAGACCCTGCATCACTCCAGGGCAGTGGGATAATGCAACAAATATTGCTTCATTTTTGTTTCATTAGTATTTCCCTCTAGATGACATTCTGGATAGACAGTTTGTGATTCAAGTGCACTGAGATATTATTTTTATTAACACAAATGTTAGACAAAATAATGTTTTGAAAATGCCAAGCCAGTTTAAAATGGCACATACTGTATGGACACAATTTATCTCTCAAAATGCATGTAGTTTGCAAATATGGATCTGATTCATATATACGTATCAAGAGGCCTATATGGTTTTATTTAAAGACCAAATGAAACGTATTTATCTTTTTATACAGTGCAGTATCTGTACAATAAGGGATTTATGTTCACTTTACATTTAATATTTTAGAATGCAGTCTTTAAAACGATGTAAAGAATTTTTTGTCTAAGTAAAGAATAACATGTACCTTCGTCACTCTGAGGTGAATGTCACCTCAAGGAACAGAAATGTTTATCAAATGAAACTGAGGAAAAAAATATTGACAACCCCAAAAGCAACATTTTCCCACAAAAGCCTATTTTGCTGATGATTGCATATCCATTCTTTTTAATGTAAGAGAGAGTCTTGGGAAAGTGCTTTTTAAAGCTCTGAAGTCATAGAATTAATTTGACTACAAAGGGAAAATAATTTTAGCATCAGGAACGTTCTCCTTTAATTTTCCTTCTGCCAAAACTTACGACCAGAGCTATATGGAGACCTTGTCAACAGCTTGAACTGTGTCCAGAAGCAACTGGGAAGTGAGTGCTGTTCCTGGAAAAATGATATATCCTGCAGGTAACACCACTCGCCAAGCAGAAAAAGTGCCCCTGGCACAAAGTAACGGCTTCTTTTCTTTTGGGCAGAGTGCCTAAATGAATATCCTGGATTGTTGTAGTTATTTCAGCTTGCGAGTTCTAGCAGTTTGCTGGAAATCAAGAGTAGCGAGCCATGCAGATACTTCAGAAAGCCCATCCCAGGGCCTTCTAGGTCTTCAAAAACATGTCATGAAATCACATTACTGTAGCATTAAGATAAAACGTCAGAGGAATGTTACAAATTTGCGATTAGTTCAGAAGAAGTTATTGGCCGTAATCTGTCATTATTGTGCATGGGTAGCGGACCTCGTGTTATGCTCAAGATTCTTCTCATCCTTGGCATCTTGTCTCTACGTTATCAGATTTGCTGACATTCAGATTATTATGTTTTATTTGTTGGGTTGTTTCCCTGGTCCCCCTCTCTAGAATATGTATTCCTTTATAGACAAGTCTCATTATTTCTGTAAGAAAAAAAAGAAAAAAAAAAAAAAGAAGCTGAGGCACAGCAGCTGAGACCTGTATGTATTCTGCATCTAAACTGGAAACTAACCTTAAACCTTGGATTTCTAGTTGGTTATTTTGAGGCCATTGAGGCCATTCTCATTGCTTCTCCAGAAAGATTAGAAAAGACTCCCTCAAAAGAAAAGTAGAGGCACTCGGTGGGTCTGGTGAAGATAAGACAAGGCAAAATGCTCCATGTATAGGTAGCAGTTCCCTTTTGTTCTCTCCAAAATCATTCATACTAAGGGAGTATATAAGTTATTAGAAGTGATAAAAATGCTTTGAAGAACGAGCATGTCACTTTGCACAAGCACCCCAAAGTTTCAATTTGTAGCAGATTATTTAAGCCTCTTTCATTCTGGGAAACTTTACATGAAGAAGCTTAGAAAAGGAGCTGATTAGGTCAGGAAAACAAACTCAGATATAAGGATTGGTTTGTTTTTCACCAAGTTAGCGAATTGTGCATTTCACTATACACTACTAGTTACGAGGTCTTTCTACTGGCTGGCACTAGAATTTGCAATTACTTTTTCTTATCAGCATATTTAGTATGACATGAATATTTTGCTATTTATTATCTATCCAAAAACTGTGACCATCTTGACACAAAGCACCAAATGGCATTTTTGGAAGGAAAAAATTGTATTTCTTGTGAGTTTGAGTAAAACTTTTTTAGAAGAGTATAAGCAGAAAATTCTGTTTGAAGTGAATTGTATTTTGAGAACAGGA
>VYZV01012537.1:16286-57959 GCA_013401275.1 Pandion haliaetus | reverse complement strand
TATTATTATTTTAACCTTCACAATCTGTAATTTGAAATTCATGCTTAGAGTTCAGTTAGCCATAACCAGTTCTCTGAAATGCAAAATGGTTTTCCGTATGGCTGGAAAAATACACTAATATGCTTTTCCTGATGTTGAGTATGTCTGTGCATTGCATGCATTTTTATGTACAGAAAATTCCACACATAATGTTCTCCAGAATAGCCTTCATATTGAACAGCTTTCAGATCAGTGAACCATACAAATAGAATGATAACTGAGGGATAGTTTTAGAGTTCACACACGCAAAAAATCTATAGGATCCTATGTAAATAGCTGGAGGCTAGAGGAATTAGACAGAGAAAAATTGTGTCTGCTCAGGGAATAGACAATTCAGACCATGTTGTTGACCCATTAAGTCACCTATGATAGTACTGAGACAGAAGCCAGGGGACTTTAGTTCAATCCTCATTTAGGTCATCCAGTCAAAACGTATTTAGGAATATATCTAACCAGACAAGTTGCAGGATATCTCAACTCCTGCCCTTTCTGTATCCCATGACTAAATCTCAGTCAATTACATCCAGAACAAAATATAGATGAGACTACTGCTACACTAACAGCTGGCAGTTGCACTAAAAACATCGCTTAGGCATAAATATACATTCATATTGATGTCATGTTTCAGGAGCCTTTGCTGAGATTTAGATGTATTTACAACTCAATGAGTATAAAGAGTTACTGAAGCAGTATTACACACATAATTCCTTTCTCCATGGCTTAACTTTTTGTTGATTTTTAGGCCAGGCCCCAATTTTAACAATATTTTAGGGAGGAGCTTCCAAAGTTAGACATCATGACCTGGGCAAGCCAAATCCTGAAAAACAAGAATTAATAGTTCTCAATGACATTTCAAGGAGATTCAGGTGGGGTTGTGTCATTGAAAACATTTCAAGATAACTAACCACCTTTATGCGGTTCAGAAACACTTTTAAAATCTTAATTGAATTCTGTCTTGTAAGAAATCTGATATTTGAACAAATAATTTTTTATCCATTACATGCACAATCTGATAACCTAGTAGGTCCAGGTTCTTGGAAAAGCAAATCACTTTACAGGTACAAAACATCCAGTGCAAAAATGAAGCAAGGAGAGCTTGGATTTCAGAATTCTCTTTTGGGCTTATGTTTAGAAATAAGCTAAAAATTGAGACATCTTGTTTCCTAAAGTGTTTCCAGTTATTGCCATCATGATCCCTATGGATATTATGAGTTCCTTTTCTAGGGAAGGGCCCCTTGTTACCTTTGGTTCTGACCACTGACCTTGAAGTACCTAGCTTAGGAAAAGTGATTCACCTGCAGTTTGTTAGTTTTTTCACCTGACTTGCTTTACTAAAATAATCCCCTATTCTTCCTGAATCAAATGTTCTGTGCACAGCCTGTTGTATTTTAATTAGATGTGTACTTATAACAAAGTTTTCCATTATAACAAAAAGGTAAAACTCTCATATGTCTGGACATAAGCATCTGGTAGGAGGTGTAAATAAGACAGTATAAGACAGTCCACAGGTGGACTGTGGTTCTCACCCAGGATCAGCCATCCCTTATGTGCCAAATTTACAGAGGGAAAGATCTGCTAACTGGAAGCCTTATCATCCAACTTCTACCTATACTGATTCTTTTAGGCAAAATTTTAGAACAATGCAGAACAAAAGGCTTTTGGGCAAAGCGACACTCCTCTGAAGAGCAAATCCTCTTACTGTTGCAGCCTCTATTCAGCGGAAGCATTTTTCTCCACCCCAGCTTGCAAATCTTCAACTGAGTCAAGGAAATAATATGATGTTCAGCAGACTCCAGTCAACTAAGATTACATTCTTTGTACCATGAGAGTAAGGGAAAAAAACACATTTGTTGAGACCAAAGGGCGCACAGAGGCAGCCCCTGAATAGTTCAAACATAAACAGGAAAGAAACTTGATAGAAAAGCCTGGCGCTGGTCCATGTCAAGGCTAATTACTGCCACTTTTTTCATGCAAAGTTCTGAATTAATAAGGTAGAAGAAAAAGGCAATAGTGTGTACTTCTCTTCAAGGGCACAACTTCACATTTAAAATTCTTTGCTTGCTTTTGAATTTAGAAGAATCTGTAAGAACCGTTTCACAAAAATGTGTTGGTTGAACACACTGTCAAAAAAAATCAATTCCGAGTGACATTAGAATAAAACTGTTGTTAGGTAGGATTTCACAGTTGTTGTGGCCTTGTATTTCTTTAGTCAGAAACACTGGCAGATTTGTTTTATAGTAGGTCAATCTTATTTGCCTAGCATTACGCAACTAAGCAGTCAAATTGTTTTCTCATATAAATATCAGTACTTGTGAGGTGCATTTTATTCATTTAGCATTAATACTCGGTGAATGTAAATAATTATTTAAGTAAAATGACAGCTGTAGGATTTAAATGGATAAAGTGAAAGATGTTCCATTGTTTAAGATAATCATGGATATAAAACAATCTTCCTCTTCAGAAGTTTTGACACAACTCTGAAAATCCTGCTGTAAAATAGAAGTCCCTAACCTTGTAAACAGTCCATCTGGAGGCAGTGAAGAGAGGGAAACAGGAAAAGATGATTTTTTTTTTAAATAGATAAGTAAAAAATAATAACAAAAAATCACACCAAAACTGATTTAGTAAACTAAAATTCCAAAAGTGGAATCAGTGGCAGAATGCCACTGATTTAACAGAAGATGAAAGGAAGAAAGACTTCTAACCGTTGCAAATTTTTGGTTTGGTTTTTTTTTTTTAGAAATGGAAGTCCTCCATTTCCATTTGATGTGTTAGAGGACATTGTCACTGGAGTGAAAAACAATGAACCTGGCTGAGCAAATGGCCAAGCTCCTTTCCCCTGAGGTTTTTCACAAAATGGAGACAAAACTGATGTTCCATACCAAACAACTTTCTCATCAGCGTAGTTCAAGATAAGCTGTTTCTAATAAGTCTATTCCTGTAGTATTCTAAAATGGATATGTGTGTGTGTGTGTGTGCGCACATGTGCACGCGCGCACGTTAACTCTGAAAAAAAAAAAAAAAAGTCCTGGGAACTGATAGACCATTGATAAGCATTATCTGTTTAAATTTCCTTGAACTTAATGCCAAACAAGTAAGGGTTCATGTTTTCCAAATGCCACTTTGATGTGTTACTGATTGCTTTTGTCTAAGTGATATGTTTGAAAACCAGAAACCAGAAAGTTGCAATAACTTTGTATAACATGTGTGATATCATTTTCTGCTGTTTGTATTCAAAGACATGCATTGTTTACCAATGGCTTGAGATAGCTATAAGCTGATTTTATGTGTGCAGCCTTGCACACACCCTACGTATCTGTGGTCAGTGCCAAGCGTTAACTGTTCTCAGAGTTAAAAAATATCTGTAGCTTGGATGTGTTGCTCAAGTGACATCATTCAAGCAATTTTAGCACATTTTATGGAGGCAATATGAATACCACATTTTACATTTGCCCAGGCCTTCCTGCCATTTTTATGTCAAGAGCTGGAAAAAAATTGAAATTAGATCCTTTAGTTTCAGTCCTGCTTACCCTTGTGCATGCATGGAAAAATGTGGTTACTCTACAAACTGTACTTTTTAGTGTGTGTACAAGTTTGTGTTCTGAAGGCCAAGAGCATTTGATACTTCCAGGCAGATTAAGAGCAATTCTAACAGCATAAATGCAGGACACAGTATGAAGGCAAAGACAAATCTACTGTTTCGCTGAAGGCCATTAAAAACTGTGATTTTTGGCAAACCTGTCCATTACTGTGTTAAACTATAACAGAGATACGTTCAGAGGGGAAACAGTATCCCCTTTGTTGAGCCAGAAAAAAAAAAATCCTGTTTCCAAGCTGCCCTTATAAATTCTTACTGAACCCTTTCAAGTAGCTTGCCAAAACATTAGGCAGTTTTAGGAGAACACTGGGGTGCAGATTAATTCTTAATAAATTGATTGATAACCCTACAAGTAAGCAAGCAATCTGTGTGCTCGAATGCCATTTAGGCCCTGTGTATCTGACAGTTTCTTCTATAAATTATGGTTTAATTCTTTAAAAGACCAGCATGTCATCTGTATTAAAAGTCTTCAAGTGCTTACAGTTGTTTCACATTATAGCTTATTGTATTACAGTTCTGGTATATTCTTCCTATAAGTAATCTTGTGGGAGCCAAAGAAATAGGAGCCCTTCAGAGTGCAACAGAAATGATGACTTCTCCATGTTTCCGTTCTGCACTGTGGTAATGGGGGAGTAATTTGAAGAAACTAATAGATGCTTCCTAGGCATCTAGGTTTCTTAAAATTTGATTCAATTTTCAATAGTTTTTTTTTATTTTAATTTTAAAAAGGGATCTGGGGGAGGCTGGTGACTCCTCACAGGCAGTAAATACTCACTGCATGTTGAGTTGAAAGAGGCTGAAAAAAGTCTTTAGCAAAGTAAGTTGTCAGGGACGAACAGAGGTGTATAGCATACACATTTCCTTGCACAACTTGGACCAACTATAATCATTGATAAGGAATAGATTTTGGACAGGTGCTGACAGAGCTGCTTTTTTTTTTCACTCCCTTCCATGTTTGTGTGAACCCTAAAAAGACATGAGTGTACTGCCTGGGCCCCTCTTCAAGTACTCATGGACAGGCAGCAGAAAAAGGCTACCTGCTTTCTTCAGCCCATCTGTCATGTTCCCTGTGTATTGCTAATTACTCCCAACACCCCGATCAGGTCCTGTGTTATCTCCTACGGGTGGTATGACTTTGGAGGCAGAGGCAGCCTGCCATCCCTGTTCCAACGGGGGTATTTCCAGGAGGGCCACCACCATTCTGCACTGGACAAGGACCCTCCAGCGCCCTGTGCACTGCTGCTGCTACCAATCCTATCCATTTCCACCCTGCACCAGTCTGGTTGGAAAGCTGCCCATGGCAAAATGAACAGGTGGGCACTCCCAACAATTCTGGCTTATAATTTCTGGAGAAGGAGCTGTATGCCTATCAGCAAACATTAACTCCCAGAAACATAAAACTCAGTTTCAGTTGGTCTGGTTGGGTCTGGATGGCAGTCATGACTGGCCAGCAGCCCCAAATAGACTGAAAATTGTCAAACAGAGAAAAAAAGGGGTGAAGAACTACATCAAGGGTGAAATTACCCCACAGGTAAAAATGTATTATCATATGCATTTCCAATGGAAAACTGTGAAGAAACTGCATGTAAATGTTAATAGCAATAATTTAATTCCTTTGAAAGTTGTCCATGTGTTTGTCACAGAAGTTTGATTAGGAACTCTAGGGAAAACGGTCTTTTATTTCTTTCAGCCATGCTTTTCTTAGGAATAAGTGTATTTTTCTACAGCAAACATGACATGAAGAGTCACTGAATTTTGGCTGGGCAGGTGGTAGATTTTTATAATCAGTGTGATCTTTTCCCAGTTGTCAACCTATAACTTTTTTATGCACATGGAACAGATGAATTCTCAAATGAAAGCCTTGTATTTCTTGTTTCCTAAACCGAGGCTATGCATATACACATTTAAAGACACAGTTAATTCAAAGTTAAATATCCTGTAGGCACCATTAGAAACCATATTAGAAACAGTATTTTCTTAGAAAATGAAACTATCATACATTAAAAATGAGACCAAAGATTACACTAAACACTTTGTGGTGGGTTGACCCTGGCTAGATGCCAGGCACTCACCAAAGCAACTCTATCACTCCCCCTCCTCAGGTGGACAGGGCAAAGAAAATATAACAAAGGGCTCGTGGGTCAAGATAAGGAGAGGGAGAGATCACTCATCGATTACCTTCATGGGGAAAACAGACTTGACTTGGGGAAATTTAATTTAATTTATTACCAATCAAATCAGAGTACGGTAATCATAAATAAAACCCAAATCTTAAAAACACATTCTCCCCACCCCTCCCTTCTTCCTGGCCACAGCTTCACTCCCGGATTCTCTATCTACCCCTCCCCAGTGGCACAGGGGGACGGGGAATGGGGGTTACAATCAGTTCATCACACGTTGTTTCTGCTGCTCCTTCCTCCTAAGGGACAGGACTCCTCACACTCTTCCCCTGCTCCAGCATGGGGTCCCTCCCATGGGAGACAGTCCTTCAGAAACTTCACCGACATGGGTCCTTCCCACAGGCTGCAGTTCTTCACAAACTGCTCCAGCGTGGGTCCCTTCCACGGGTTGCAGTCCTTCAGGAGCAAACTGCTCCAGTGTGGGTCCCCCGTGGGGTCACAAGTCCTGCCGGAAAACCTGCTCCAGCGTATGCTCCTCTCTCCACGGGTCCACAGGTCCTGCCAGAAAACCTGCTCCAGCGTGGGCTTCCCACGGGGTCACAGCCTCCTTCGGGCACCCACCTGCTCTGGCATGGGGTCCTCCAGGGGCTGCAGGTGGATATCTGCTCCGCAGTGGACCTCCGTGGGCTGCAGGGGGACAGCCTGCCCCACCATGGTCTTCCCCACGGGCTGCAGGGGAATCTCTGCTCCGGCATCTGGACCACGTCCTCCCCCTCCATCTTCACTGACCTGGGTGTCTGCAGTTGTTTCTCTTACATGTTCTCACTCCTCCTTCTGCTGCTATTGTTCTCTGCAGTTTTTTTCCCCCTTGTTAAATCTGTTATCCCAGAGGGGCTACTACTGTCACTGATGGGCTCGGCCTTGGCCAGCAGTGGGTCTGTTTTGGAGCCCGCTGGCATTGGCTCTATCAGACAGAGGGGAAGCTTCTAGCAGCTTCTCACAGAAGCCACCCTTGTAGCCGCCCACTACCAAAACCTTGCCACACAAACCCAATACACGTGTCTTAATTTTTTTTTACTGTATTTTTATATCATCCAGTTTCTGTCCTTTAATTTTCTGTGCATAAGTATTTTCATGGTTATCTTTCACGCTTTCATGTTACTTTTTTGAGACATTGGATGTACTTGTAATTTCCAGTTTACAAGGAAATGTCAATTGCTTAGTTTAACAGTTACTTCTCTTGTGAAAATAACATTCCTGGAAAACATTTCCCAGATATTTGGGATAAGAGAGTGCAAATTGTTCTACATTGGCTAAGTGTACACATTTAAGACTAAGTTAGTCACACCCAGGATTGCTTCATTTAACCTTCTCTGCTAATTTTGCTTCAGGCCAAATCTCAAACCTGTATGTAACAGAGAAATAGTAGACTGTCCAGGGATGCCAGCACCCACATATGTGTGACTGTATTCACACTCGAGTTTTATTTTGCAGCTCATCTGGTCAGTAAGGGGCTGGAATAATGGCAAAGGCAAAGCAGAAGTATGACATCCCAGCTTCTTCTAAGTGTGTAGCAACAAGTTTCTGGAAACCTGAGATCATATCTGATATATTACTGTACTCTAGCATCTGAAATAAGCTGCTTATTTCTTCAGAGAGGAGAAATGAGCATCTGAAAAACATGATATTCAAGTCTTGAAAATAACTGACATGAGTGGGCAAAGAAGGACTATTACTTAGCAGAAAGACATTAAGAATTTCCTTTGTTGAAACAAATCTTTGAAAATATCTTATGACAGTCTGCAGAAAAGGCGTTAATACTGTTATACTAACACTTCACTGGATGTTTGGAATTATTTCTTATGAATCTATACTCTTAGACCTACTAACTTTGCTCTCAAATATTCTGAAATAATCCCTTTGCTGAGGAGATAACACTTAGTCTTGCACGTGTACACTTTTTGTGTTTCCTTTAGTTTTTTAACCTTTCTGCAGATAAAAATCTAAAAATCTATTGTGGCACCCAGATAATCATACCTCATATATTCATGTACACTATTCATGTACATTGTAAGAACATTGTGCTAGTGTCTCGCCAACTGAAAACTACGAGGGTTGTGGTACCATATTGATCTTTTCTAGCCTGTTAAAATGTGATAGCCTGTTGAAATATATCTTGTATATAGAAAGTATCCAAATAGTTTATACATGAACAAATTTTTTTTTTTTCCATTTTCTTAATAGGACCCTATAATAATGATAGGATAACATAGGGGCTATTTTATTGTCTTCTTAGAATGCAGTACATTGACCCCAACTGTTAAATCATTTTTATGGCACATTAACAGTACCATGACATCAAGAAACATATCTTTCAGCTTGAGGGACCTTTTTCCAAACGAAATACATCCCACATGAACACTGAAAACAAATCAGAGCAGTCTATTCCGTAGTGGACTAACATAGGCCATTTTCAATCCTAAACTGTTTGCTCAAATCAGCCTTTGCTCAGACCTGGGATGGCATTTAAAGGTTTGGAAATACCTGAGGTTTTATTTAAGCTTTGTGTTACTCTCTTAGCTTAAAAATGCATTTGTTGGTTGTTTTGGGTTTTTTTTTTCTTTTGGTGGAATGCATTGGGTTATTTAATCAGATATTGATGAAAAGAACATCCATTCTGAAGTAAATTTGCTACCACTTGTTGCTGTTTGATATCACTGTGAAGAATAGGAAGATTAAGAAAGGACTGGATGGTTTGGCCTTCCTGTATTTCAAAACATGTATCATTCTCTTAATCAGACCAAAGTATTGCATTAACTACATTCTGACTCTATCACAAATACTCTGTAGCAAACATCATTTCTCAAGCAGGGAAGTTGAGCACCTGATTCTGATGTCAGGTTTGCAGCGTGCTTCCCTTCATGTCGGGAAAGGTTTTCTACTTAGCATGTGCACATGTATCTACCTTTCAAAGAACAAGCCTTGCTCTGTTTATCTTTCTTTTTCCTTTATTCACATACTTTCTTCCACTGTCTGTTAATAGTGACAGTTTCCCTCTATTTCAGAAATCAAAACAGTAACTACTGAAACAGCAAACATTTGCAGCCTTCATTATTGCCTCCAGCCTTCCTTTGATATGCAGTCTCTGTGTCCAAATTAGCAAATGAATGTGAAATTGGATGGGATGGGGAAGGCTGAAGGAAGTAATCTGAATCTGGTTAGAACATGTTCTCTTATGCTGTATTAAATCAGAGCTGGTACCACCTTTGTAAAAGCAAAATGAATCCTAAGAAATCTGAGCCAGGGAACCTAATCCAAATTTTTTTTCTAAGAAAAACATCAGGCGTCTACTTAGAAAGAACATAGTGCCTGCAAATGCCCAAATTTATCTTCCATTTCCAACAGAGTGTGTCATCAAAAACTTACCCTCTCCTTTTATCTAATAAAAATACTTGGGCAAGTTCTGTAGTTGTTATTAACTATCAAAGTTTATATGAACCAATGCCATTAAGTAAAACCTGAGGATCTTCTACTTTTAACTCACTATTTTTCTAGGGAGAAAAAAGTCTCTTTCACTCTTCAAATAACTTGATTATTAGGAGGATGAATACTAATTTCTTAGCTGTTTCATATTCTCTAGGGAAAACCTGGCACCTCTGTGAAAGAAAGAGAAATGATTGTGTTTCCAGCTTGTTTTCCCAGACCCCTGGTTCTCTACATCTCTTCTCATGCATTTGATGGAGAAGTGTAGTGATCATCTCATTGAATTAGAGACTCAAAGACTAACTCTTCAGTGATGATTATGACGTGATAAATTTGGTGAAAATAGTCTGATCAGTAGTTAATGATTCATTAGATGCAACTATTTTTGTTTCTTTTTTTCTGTTCTCTGAGGTAAAAAGACCAATGGCAGTATTAAGGTAGCACTCAAAGAAATGAAGACTGTATACATGCCAATATATGAAGGCAAGTATATATGATATCTGTATGACTTATTGCCTTAGTATCCTACCCAGAGGTATATACAATGGCAAAACATATGTTTGCTGAGAAAAATACTAAGTATATATATTTTGGCAACTGACTTTTGACACAATTTTTAAAGGGATTTTGTAGTAATGTCTGGGTTTTTTTTTTAAATTAGTCACAGTGATAGAGCATTATTAATGGCTTTCCTCAAGTGTTTGTCTAGTGTGGTTGTAAAACACCGAAAACATAAAATATATACTACCTGCCTAAAAGAGCAAGGGCTGTGATTGTCTCATCCCATGCACAGCCTCCCTTCTCCCATGTAAATGCATCACATATGTACACAGCTTCTATTTCTCTCTCTTTTAACAGCTTCTACATGCAAAATGAATTCTGTGCTGTCAACCTTTTTAATTTACTGAGGGCTAGGTTTCGCTCTTTGTACCTAACTGTGGGAATGAGGTGATTTGCACTTAATCACTCCTGGAGATGTTGTCCCCAAAGAGACACTCTTCTTGTACTGGCAGGAAATGGCTTACTTTATCTTCTTCTATGTGCATCGTCCTCTTCAGTAACTTTGAGTGTGCACAGCTCAAAAAGATGGTGAGGAAGGCAAAGTTTCATTTCTCTGTTTGAAGGGATAAGGATTACATAGATAGTTCTGGTTGCTCATCTACATAGTCAGTCTGGAAGAAGGAGGGTATCTTACAAGTGAACACAATCTGATCCAGAACAAAGGAAGCTTGGGCAAAACTGCATGTAGATTTTTCAAGGGCCCCTGAGCAAAGAATCTGAAAATAAAGGGGTTCATTTTACATTCCTGTTAGACTCTGAGGCTCCCCAGAGGACTGACATTTCTGTGTTGTTTGTGTGTTACTTTGGTGTTGACCGTCCACGTGCTGGGAATATAACTGAGGCAGGCATTTGATTTCCTGTGAGCTACAAGATATCAATCAGCTAGCGATCAAATGTTGTTGCTATCTGAGCCACCCTCTTGGTACAGATTAACACTATGAGCCCTCTGCACAGTGCTACTTGGTCTTCTCCACAGTCCTCGTTCTCTTTATGGAAAGTTTTTGCCAAGTACAGCCTTGAGACTTCAGATAGGACTTATGTCCTGCAAGAAATCATTGCCTTAGAGTTTCTTTATTTCTTTATCAGACCTGTGACCAGAGACATATATGGTACAGTGGGATCTCATTGTAATAGATGCTCTCTGCATATATAGCTGCATTATTGAGTGGAATTTCCCTTCCAGGAAAAGATGAATTTTAAGAGCCCATCACTGCACTAATTGCAATGAAAACTTTATGGGCAGCAATGAGTAGGAAAACTTATTATCCCCTGATTTTCAAGGGTTTGGGGTTTTTAAAGTGTGCGTTGATATTTTTAGAATTCAGCACAGACCCACAGTATAACTCTCATCATCAAAGGCATTACATATGGAGAGAAGTAATTGATTGCTGGTTAGTTGTAGCTGTGACTTGGGTTTTGATTAGAGTAGTAACTTTAAAACTCTAACAGAAAGCAGCTATTTTGCACATTGCTAAAAAGCATTTGTGTAAGTTTGGTGTGTTTGACTCATACATAATGTATACTCCTTAATGACCTGCATAGCCAAAGGATGGCACTTTAAATTGATGAGTGTGATATATTCATACGTAGAAAAAATTAGTTTAAGGACAGATGAAGAATAGATGTGCAGTCTAGCTAGCATGAACTGTTACAATTATAGAGATTATTACCACCACAGTCTAATACCTTCCAGACATCAGAAATCATTAAGTGTGAGAGCTACATAGATCTACAAGCTAGTTTTATCACAAAAATAGTATTGTATTACAGCAGTTTCAATTGTGCCACTGTATTTGAGATTAGAATAATATTTCTACAGAAAATATTTATTTTCACAGGTTTCTAACTTAACCTTAGAAACATACTCAAAAAAGCAGCATGATAAAAAATATCCCCAAGTGAAAAGGAGAGGAATACAGGGTGGTAAATTTTGTCTTGGAGCGTTTTGTTTCCAATACACTAGAAGAATGTGTTGGTTTAAGTCAGTGGCAGTCAGGGTGAACTGTTGATCTGAGCAAAGCCTGACCCTCAGACACGTGTGGGACTGAAAGGAACTCATTTGCTTGAGGCAAGCTTTGAAAATAAGTAATGTGGTCATATCTCTTATAAGAACCTGTAAAATATTTTAATATCTAAACTCACTTCAGGCTGCACTTATGTTTAAAAGTGAGCTTGAACCAGACCAATAAATCCTAATATCTGCAGGTTTGCAGGTATACTTTGAGTTGAATATGGCTAACTTTTCTGTCTTGGACTACTTCCAAAATTTACACTGAAAAGATTAACTGGAAAGCAAAATTGACTAGATATGACATTTTTCTCTTACAAACATTGTGAAAGAATGACATACCTACTTACCGGATTCTTCACTACTCTTAATCCTTCCATTTGCAGTTTCATTGGTGATAAGTTCTTCACTCACAAGGACTTTGCTTTTTACCTCCATGAGGTAAAAAAGGCATGTGCACATGATGGTACCCCAGACTGTCATGCCAATGGTTAGGAAATAATTTTTTACCCAAAAAAGGTCAATGAAAATAAGGGTCACTGGCATAAATTTTTTGTTTAGTGTTTTGTTGATAATGTTATAAATTCCAGTGGGTTGGTGTTTGAAAATTAATATTTCTTCTTTAAAAAAGGAGTTCTGTTGAAATGTAATTTCCTACATAACCCCAGACATTTAAAAAAAATAATACTCCTTTTCCCAAATCATACTTACTGTTACTGACATGCTGAGCAAATGCTATGTGTGGATTCATACACAGAAGCAGCCATGGTGTGGGTACTGATGGTTAAATTTCTGTGTTATTGTTAAGGTCTGGTATTTATATTATGAGGCCTATGGAAAATTTTAGAAATACCATAAGCTGGATGAGGAAGTGGTAAGGCCATCCAGCTGTTAGGGCACTGACCTACCTCGTGGAGCTGTTGTGATGATAAATACATCAAAGATGTTTAGAGTCAGGGGCAACAATTACTTAGCCACCTAATATTTAAGCCCTGTGCTACTCAAATTTAGGTACCTGCTCTCAGAATACACCAAGGGTGCTTACAGAAATGTGGTCTGGCTTGTCTTCAGATCTACAGAGGCATGCCTTCTGCTTACCTGATATTTAGGTACCTCAGCACTTTAAAAATGAAACTCGGAATAAACAACCAGAGGGAGCCTTATTATTATCCCCAAATCAGCACACTCAGAGTGAGACGGCTTGGGGCTATATGGTGAGAGAGACTGAACCTAAAAGGGAGAATGCTAACGCCAGTCCATCTACTGCCTTTGCCAGAGCTGCAACAGGCTTTGCCAGGCTGCACAAGTGATGCACAGTCTCAAACTTTCCCCCTACTACCGCATCTCTTTATTCTTAACATTAAATAGAGACAGGCACAGAAATACTCATGCGTGCAAGCAAGAAATAGAATGAGGTTCAGAATGTTACAGAATTCCTAGCTCTCATCTTGCCGTGGTAAAACATGAATCATCATCAGACTGTCATAGAATAGGGGCAATCACCCTCCTGCACCCCTCACCAGTCACTCCCACATACTCTTTTGTTAAGACATGAGAACTGAAATTCTTTTCAAGAGAAAGAGGTAAGTTAACGTGGGTTTTTTTCAGGAAGCCAGCCCTTGATATGTTTATGCATGTCACCAAAATGCTATGAATTTTCACGGTAGAAGTTTCTTGGTTATAATGAGGTTTATAGCTGAATTTCTTTGGTCAGCTGCTGCATCTCATCTGCTCTAGTTTAGACCACATATGGAATGCAAAAAGTGAAACTAGAAGCAAGGACGACAGCATTTTGAGGTTAAATTGACAAGAAGCTGGCATTTTCTGGATATATGCATAAAAATTTTAGGTTTTCAGAAAACAATTGACCTAGGTAGTTAGACAGCTAATTGCTGTTTGACTGCAGTGGACATCAGGCCTTGAAATTCCTCTGAAGATTTGGCTGCTAAAATTATTTTTTTCGTACTAACCATCAAATACTACACAGGAAGGAATGACATAAGGATTCAAAACAGGGATAACAACAAAAAATGTGCTCATGCTGAAACTGATGCAATTCAAATTCAGATGGTGAGGCGAACAAAAGAGCAAGGGAAGAGGAATCCTGTCTTTTCTGGTCCTACAAACTTCCAGGCAAATCTTACACAAATTCTGCTTATAGCAGGGTACATTATTACGTAAACCCTCACAGACAAGACCATGCTATTCATGAATTAATAGATCCAAGATCAGAAGCTCTGTAATTTAGAAAAGCTGATACCTAAAACCAATGTGTATTCAGAGGAAGGTAGGGGTGTTTGGGTTTAAAAAAAAAAACAAAAAACCAAACCAAACTATTCCCACTGTAAAGAAAATATTTAGAGTGAAACCATGAGTGATCCTTAATGAAGACTGATTTGAAACTTTTCTATATAACTCCACAGTCCACTTGTGTAATTGTAGGTCTATTTTATAGTCTGTATCTTTACATATAAATTGCTAAAATAATCCTCAAAAACATGAAAATTTTGGCTAAAAGAGCAAATGACAGTTTACATGGTAAAGAACCGTGATAAGTTTTCAACTTTAACAATATACAGTATTTAATTTTCAGGAAATTTCTGCAGTCCATGACACTTACTAAGGTCTTCACCCATGCCATAATTAAAATGTATCTATTTTTTTTCTGCAGGAAGTTATTATTTGCTTCCAGTCATATAATATTTTCAATCCAGGAAGCAACTTGTTGATCCCAAGTTTGTTATACAGCCATAATCAGGTAGTTTAAGGGGAAGTATCTGAAGGTGTGACCCATGGCGTGCACAGGTTAAACCCTCAAGAAAAGTGTTTTTTCCAGGTGCAAAGTGGATTCCACAGTGGTGGCCATGGCCAGTTGTCTTAACTTCCTTGGTCCTTGATACACAAGACTTAATTTTGTGTAGGTGCTGTTCATCCATGCAGGCCCTTGTGATTAATTCGTTGGAGCATACGAAGGAGGGAGGCCCCGGTTCCGAGTTGATGCTAGCAGGGGTCTTGTTCAAGGAGTCCATTTAGTGTAGGGCCCTAGCAGAGGTTGTGCCTTCCTGCCCACTATTAGTGTGCCTTACAATTACAAGAAGAGGTGTTGATTTGCAAATCCTATATCCAAACTATGTCCAACAGAGGTAGAAATTAAAATGTAAACAGTAAGCCTGGCTTTAGGATTTTTTTTTACATTCTGTCAAAAACTTATTAATGCTATTCCAAGCTATTTAGTCACAACTTTCCCAGGAAGGGCTGTACTGTTAAGTGCTGCTTTGATGCCATGGGATCCATGTTCAGGGGATTCCTTTGCACAACGTTGTAACCTACTTATCTCAAGATGACATTGCACACCACTCATCACTATCTGTGGGAGAAGCTTTATCAGCATCTCCAGCAGAAGCACCACTCTCTAGTTGGAAAAAAATCTGTGTTTACAGTTAGAACTGTCAATCATTTTTTCCTGTATTCTCACTATTACTTACTGCCTTGCCTGTCAGTGAATAGCAAGCTTCCTGCCTTTACGAAAAAGCTGATATACTCTTAAAAAAAAGGGAGCAAGGAGCAGTCTATAACAGTGTAGGATGTAGTTCTTGTATTTCAAAAAACTAGTTCATCAAAGGAATCTACCAAGTTGTTGGTACTTTTTTGTTGTTTGTGTTCCTTATCACTTCAGAAAATCTTAAGTAGGATACAGTAACAAACTGTGCTGCTAGTTTTGAGATGTTTGGGCTCAACTTTTGACCAGGGATTGGGACACACTTATACAGTTATAATGTACACCTTTACAAAAGTCAAATTTATTCACACCTTTGCAATGCCCATCAACAGCACAAGTGCATTCCTTCTGCATGCCAAAATACCATGTAAGCCCAGTCTACTGGCTAAATCCCTGGGTCATCCACATTTTCAATGTTATGCGTAGTTCTTAGTCTATGTTTAAGTTGCACACAAATCATGGTCAAATAATTCACTCAAGGTCAAACAGTGCAGGATCTGGTTTCACTAGCAGGAAAAGCCATTACAGAAAACTTAAGGAAACCACAGAATCCTTTTGCACAGGGTGTGCTGCTCACTGACATTAGCATGAAGCAGCCTTAACAAGCCAGAGAGTCTGGTTGTGCAGCTTCAGAAAACTACTTATTTTCTCCTTCAGTCGTTTGTAAGCTCTCAAAGAAAGTAGAAAGTCTGTGCTCATATGCCTAGCTAATCTAATATCTCTTATTCCTCTGGGTCAAGGTCACCCAGTTCTGTCAGATGGGATATAAGTTTTCTGGAAGGAATTGGCATTTGGGGGCTAGAAGATCAAATATGGGATTGCTGCTTTGTTGTGTTCATTTTGTTCTGTGTAAAGTACGTAATGCGACATCTTACAAGAACTCACTTGTACTGACATTTAGCCCATTTCCAAGTCGTAGTTGCAAAGTCTGCCTTCACTTCCCAGGTGGTAAGGATATATATACCATATATCATGTACCATATACCATATACCTCCTATGTACCGATGCCTTCTCTGTCAATGATCACAGGTTTTGTTTCTCTGCTGAGTTTTTCAGCAAGTGCAATGCAGTACTTCACTGGATTGTCACTCGTTATTTTAATTTGTGTGGTGGCAGATTATTTCCTTCCGACAGTTTTTACCAATTTTACAGGTCATTACTAGTTGACTAAAAGTGGTGCAATTTGCCTCTGCCAGCTGATGTTTAATAATAACTGTAATTCCTGCCAAGACCGTGCATCAGTAATTTCTGACAGTACATAACACATAGAACATACCTGGATTGACTATGTTACACTCTTCTGACAAGCCATTTAATTGACTGATAAATATCAAAGAATGAGTGGATGAACCTGGAGAGGAAGCTAATTTGTGTGTTTATTGGGAATTTGATACTATGTTGCCCTCTTGTAGTTATCAAAGTTTCCTGCTGCACATAGCTTGTTTCAAAAATAACACTAAGAAATTTGTTAGCTTTACCCCTTGCACTAGTTATACAATGCCAAAGACCTGAAGCAGCATCCATTGAATGTCAAGCCATAGAAAAAGTGAGATGTGGTGGGGCTTTCTTGACTATGAAACCAAGGGCAGTTGCTTTATTTGCAAACTGTTTAAATCTACTTGCATGCAAACTTTAAACTAGGAACTGCCAAGATTTATGGTTCCTTACGGGGCCCTAAGTGCTACATACAGTGAAAAGGTTGGAGTGAAAACATGTCTTTTACTTCCCCTGGAGAAGTATTGCATGGAGGTAGGTCAGAGAGCCATGTCTGGCTTCACTGCTGACATAATATGTGACCTGGACAAGTTATATAAGCCCATTGTTTCTGCTTTCTCAAGTGTAAAATAGGTAAAATATTTCAGAGGCTACTTGTGTACTTTAATTTGCTAACTTTCCTACATGCTGGATAAAAGGAGATTACTGCATGTTTAAGCATCACATTTCCCTTTTATATTTTGTTTTAACCAGCATGATAAGATTTTCTCATTCTTCCTCTTACGCTTAGCTAGTTTGTGTGCCTGACAGTTCTTTTTTCTCCCATTCCTCTTCTCCTGTTTTTTTCTCTCCATGCCTTTGTTCTCCCTTTCTTGCCTATTTTATTCTGCTTCTCTCTCTTCCTGCCCTGTTTCACCATATTCATGACATATATACTTTTTTTACCCTAGAGTCTCACTGAGTATTCAATACACTGAGGCACATTTTTGCTGCTTGCTGTGTACACACTCTGTGGAGCATCAGTCCCTGTGGGATGCATGGGTACACGCTTCTTATTCTCAAGTACTTCTGCCTGCTGTGTGCAAATGCTTCAGGGTCTGCTGGAGACAAACCCACCCTGAGAAGCTCAGAGTTACAAAAAGGACAGCTGCCGGCTCAGTTTTGCCTATGATGCTGGTCTGGAGTTTCCCAAGGAACTTTCTTTTACCAAAAAAAGCTATTGCTGAGTCATAGCTGCTGACTTGAAGGGGCCTGAGAAGCAAATCTGTGACCCACCTATTGATTGCACTGTCATTTTGTCATATATAGTAAATACCCAGAGGCACTGGAAGGAAAGGAGGAAGAAAGGGAGTTGCCAGACCAGAAAATAGGGGAGTAGGCTTGAGGGGCTGGGAGGCCGAGTTACCTTAGAAGGACCCTGTGCCAAAGGGACAAAACTTTACAGTAACAGAGTGATTCAGTCTGAATGCTTATATCATTACTACATAAATTATTTTAAGGCAGTAAAGCTTTGTTGTATGACAGTGGAGATAATTCCTCAGCACAGACAATGCAAAGTAATACACAGATGTCCCAGCACATCTGGCTACAACACCACAGTGGCAACATTCACATCTTCCATGATATAGCAAACAACAAAATTTTCTACAGGGAAATGAAGGTATCCTTTTTGAAACAATTCATAATTTTTTTTTTTTTTTTAGCTGTCTACTCTCTTTCATTTTATTCTTTGCTCTTTTAGCTGTCAAAACACTCATTTCTACTCAGAGAGAGCCAGAACTGACTGCTGTCCTTGGACATTGCAAAACCAGAAAAGGTTAAGATATTGGCTTACAGCAGGTCCTCACCACCACTGCCCTCCACAAACCCTAGAGTCATACTGTACCATACTGTCCTAGTTATGCATTGGTTTGGATTTTTGTTTTTTGTTTTTTTTTCCTCTGTGGATCTATAAAAGCTCTGGTTTCTATAAAAGGTATACCTGGTGGCCTGAATGGGAATTCAAGGATGTCGAAAGGAATATTAAGGAGAGTTTATCATAGAATGACATTTGAAAATGGTGGTATGTTTCTTTTCCATTGCATTTTCACCCAAAGAACAATAGGTACAGGAAGCATCCATTGCATGTTGGCATATTCTAGCCCTTATGGATCATGTGTCCACTGGAACTTCAGTGGTAGGTTGTTATTCATTTAACTTCTTGTAATTTATCTGTTGAATAGTGTATTGTGTTAGTTTTAGTCTCTTGCTAGGTATACACATATGGATTATCTCACCCCTACCCTCTCAGAAGCCCCAGGTGCAGAAAGAAAAGGCTGATCATTGGGTGCAGGTGTAAACACTGTACAATGTACCTTCACTAACAGCTGTGGGGAGTGAAGAGGAGAGGGATCAGACTGAGAGATCTAGAGGAGCAAGGCAACTGGTTTTGAATATATATTGAGTGGATTTGTCCTTATTCTAGCAGTGACTGCTTGAATATAAATGTTCTGGGGTGTGGTTTTTTTTGTTTTGTTTTTAAAACACCAGAATGTTTTGGCCTAATACAGCCCAAACAGAATATTCTTGAGTAGCTTTTTCTCATTATCATGAAAAAAATCAAACTAATCTTCTTGGCTTATATTTCCAGCAGATTCTTTATATTTCTGTAGCTTTTCCATTGAGAAAATGAAAAACACATTTATTAAATGACCTTTAGTTTTTGCCATCTAGTCAAGCGTTCTTTGCACTGGCACAGCAATACCATTATCTTGACCTTTGTCTCCCTCATACAGTTTCTCTTCATGCCTGTCACTAGCACTGGCTCAGCTAGCAAAAAGGAGAAAAAAATTATAAAAAGGAAAAGCCACAATCTCATTCGAATTGTTAGGCAATGCAAGCCTCTGGAGATGTTTGTTCCAGCTATGCTTGCTTGCTTTCTGTTTATTTTTACATTTTCAGCCAGTTTTTTCTATTTCTTTCCTAGATGTTTTTATTCTTCAGTCTAAGTCTATTTAACCAGGTATATACATGGGGAGAAACAAAGTTTAGGACAAGTTAAATGTCAGATTTTTTGGGTCTGAGTCATAGCTGTGGTTTGCCTTGATGTAAAACCTTCTACAACAGCATGCTGTTGCACTTCCACATGCAAAACAGTTGTATTTCTTTGAAGTTAAAATAAAAGGGCTTCACTATTTTCTCTGACTTCAACATAATCAAGCAGCAAGCGTCTATGCCTAAATCCTACATTTAACTTCCAATCTGACCTTGGATTAATCCCTTTACCTCACCATACCTCTGTTTCCTTTCCTGCCCCGGATCAGCATGCAGGCAGTGCAGTGAGAGTTGTGGAGCTCAGTCTTAATTCTTTAATACAGCTGGAAAAAATCCCTCAAGACATAAGCTAACAGATTTCAAGCCATGCTTGTTGGCTGTTTTCCAGTCTGAGTGAAGTGCAGAGCTACAGGACGACTAATATGGCTTGAAAATATCACTTGAAAGCCTTTATCTCGATAGCGTTTTGACTAATGCATAACTTGCAGAAAGACATTCAGTTTCTATCTGAAAGCATCAAGAGATTTACAGTGTGCCAGTTCTTTCCGTAATTTTGTCCTTTGTTGTGTGATTTATTTCCAAGCAAGTTGCATGCTGTTGTAACACATAAATTTAATAAGAAATACAATCTACTCTGTTTCCTTCCTTTCCTGTTATGTAGGAAAGAACTATGGAGAATATACATTTAAGGACAAGTGACAGGGCTTCACTCTCTTTTCCAGGGACAAGGACTCCTGAAAAGGGGGCTGATGTGCATACAGATAGATGATTTCCTGTTGTTTGTTTCTAGTCTAATCAAGCTGATTGGGATGAATGGTAATGGCGATGTCTTTAGCACATACCAGAAATTTTCTTTGCTTGCAAGCTGGAAACCATTTGCCGTTTGCAGTAGCAATAGTGGTTGACTTAAGATGGGATATTTGATCATTACCCTCATAATGGGAGTTGCTGTTTTTTCACATATAGGGCTGCTTATGAGCTTAGAAAATAACAGCATGCGTCATCCATCGATCTGAAAAAGCTCTTTGTAAAAAGGGTCAGCGCTGTTATTCCCATTGAACAAATGATGAAATGGATGAGCAGACAGAGAGAAAAACTAGCTCAATGTGATGAGCAGACTGCTAGCAGAGGTGGCAGAGGAGTCGGGTCCTTCCGTGGTTCAAACCCCAAAGGCCCTGCCACTCCCTGTGTGAAAAGCCTGAGCTGATTTACCGCTGCTCAACTCGTCAGAAATTCAGAATTGTTGTAATCCTAGGAATAGACTGTTCCCCAAATAATCCATGGCCAGACTTGCATGAAGTCTATTTTTATTCCAATCCTTTAAGTTCATTAGGGCTTGATAGTTCAAAACCTACAGTTATTTGTATCTGCTCTCATGGTCAACTTTGGTGTTCAGTACCAAAACACAAAATGCAAAACATTAATCATACACACCTATGGGTTCTTTGCAAGGGGAATATAAATACATGAGCAAGTCTTGGGTAGGCATGCTTTTTATGTAGGGGCTTTGTGGAAAAGGAAAAGCATTGTAATTTTGAACAGTACTGACATCTACCTGCGTGTAGACAGGGTGCTATCTGTCCACAAAGCTAACTGAGGATGCATTCCACATGAAAATAAAAGAGCTAATTACGGTATATCATACAGTATCCAAGATTCGCGCATAATTTTTTAATTTCCTATTACCTTTTTGTTATCTTCCCATTCATTGACTTAATTGATACACTACCTACCCTCTTTTGTGCCAAATACATTTGTTTTCTTCCTTCTAGGTCACAGTTTTACAATTATCACCATAGCAACTTCCAGCTATAATAAGATGATATATCTTCTGAATGGCTGGTGATACAACAATAACTGTTAGAACATAACATTTTTCATGTTGGAAACATCTGGAGTTCGCAACTAGCAAAGATCTGTAAAAAATGTCCGTAGCTCTTTAATAATCACCCAAGGCTGCACTTGTAAGCTTTATTAAGATGCATTTACAAACACTCCTTAGTCACTAAGTATGGAATGTGACAAAAATCAGCTTTATTCCAACACAAGAAATTAAAATACAAAGTTCAGTTTACGAGTGATGTGGCTTAAAAGAAAAAAGATAGAGTTTGAATTGGCCTTTGTGTCAAGGCCTTTATTTTAGAGAGTAGGGCCATACTCCATTCCTCTGCTTTTCCTGGCCTATTACCTAGAGCACTAATATTGCTATTTACTGGCTGATTATATCCTCTGGCAAGATTTGGACTGTGTCTACTTCCCTGCTGCAAACTAATCAGTTTTCAAAATTAGTTATTGATCTCAGGTTCATTGTGGAGGACAAATTTAGTGACTGGTTCATTGAGTATCAGCAGTGCCATTCTTTGTTTGAGCTGCATAGCAGTAAAAACAAACAAGATATTCAGGCCCATGTACATATATAATCATCTAATATAAAGAAATACAAGACAAGTATAAATGCATTGGCAAATGAAATAGCTTTTTTATGAGAAAAATGACCTAAAGAAATCCAAGACTATTCCTCTGTTAAGGTACACATGTAATTCTTACTATTACTGTGAAGTGTTTATCTGAGAGAGAACACGTGTATCAGCACTATTACTGGAAAACACTACTATTATTTAATTTGAAGTGTTTAGGGGGGTTGGGTTTGGTTTGGTGTTTTTCTTTTTAAGGCAGAAAATGAGCTTTTTTTTTTTAAGATAGACCATTCTTGAGGTTTTAAGTTGCAAACATATGAAGTTAGGAAGATTTTCAGGTATGTGAAGTTGGGTTTTATGTTTTAGCGGCTAACAGTGTGCTGCTATTATCTATTGCTTAGCTCTATCAAGCTACATTAAATATTTTCAGTGATTACATTGTCACTCCTTTGGTTGTAATGGGAACTTATCAGATGCAAGACATTTTAATTGGGAAAGTTTCCCTGTAAACGTTGACAGAGAAAGATATAGTCAATAACCCAATATTTTTCTGGTGGTGAAAGGCCCATGCCCAAGGTGTTTCTCTACCTGAATGGAAGTACATGAACACTAGGCTGCATGTTTCCAAATTTCATCCCCAGATAGACCTATAAAAATTTTGAAACAATTCTTTTTCTGAGAAGAGAGATTCCCATATAGGTTCAGTTGCAAGTATGCATTTCCTAGTCCCTTTAGGAAAACTCTTAGGACACAGAACCATATATAAAATATTGAAAATGTCCAAAATATTTTTAATAACAGTCTACTCTCATCCCCGTGCAACAATTTAATTATTTATGAAAAAAATTCAGTGCTAGAAATATGTTCCTCTTCCTTAAACATTATTCTCACTCTTTGCACTGGAAGGGAAAAACAATCTTCGAAACATTTCACCATTGAAACAGCATACAGAATATCTGCCAAGTGTGTGTGCATGTGTGTATAAATATATATTTAAAAATTAATTTAAGATGTTCAGTAAGTCTTTTATTTTATTATGATCTCCTTGAATTTTATTTCAAGATTAGTATTTAAAAAGTGTCCAAAAATGAGAATGTCAAACCCATTATTTGCATAGTTTTCATTAAAAACTGTAGTTTTCCAAAATTCAGTCAAAACTTGGCCCAAATTTCCCAAAAGGTTTATGAACCTAGACTCTCTTTCTGATTTATGAGAAAACCACAAACCAGGTCCTTGGCTTTGCTTGAGTTTTGAGACTTTCATGGTGTGGTTTGTTTTTGATGTACAGAAAAGCTGAAGCCTTGATGAATAGTTGCTGGTCTGTGATTAGGTTTGTTATTTCAATGATACACCCACAAATTTCCAGAACAAAAGTTTTTATTTGTATTGATGCAAATTAGAAATTACTAAGAGTTTTATTACAAAGTTAATTTTAATTTGAAAGTTTGACCCTACATTCCTGTATGCTTAAATTTTCCATAAAACTCTGTAAGAGCTAGAGTATGCAAACAGTAGAAATCCTAAGTATTACAGGAATTTAATCTTAGAAAATGAATAATGAGGCAGTAGAGTTACCTGCTTTGCTGAATATTTCATAATTAGTTTCTGTTACACTGTGATGCATTTGAAACATGCTACTTGTTTTCCACAGTTCTTAAATGAAGCCAGTGTGTTAGAACAGCCTTCTCACTTTTACCTCTTCAACTTATTAAGATGTAGCATATGAATCCATATATTTCACTACAAAATCTGAGTTAAAAACTTCCATGATTAACATATACTTTGAACCAAACACTGCTTAGTCACCTACATTCCTCCATTAATGTATCTGAAAAGTTTCAGATTTAAATCTGGATTTTGCTTTTGTCTTCCCTAGGAATAATTAATATATTCTCTATTTATTTTCATCTAGTATGCTGCTATAGAGAGTAGAAAATATGTATGCCAGAACGTCACTTCTTATTTCTGTAAATACAATCCTCTTCTTTCCTCAGATTATTAGAGGTGTAGAATCATTTTCTCCCAGAAAATGATAACTGGAGTAAGGTAGCATATCTATTAATTTTGATAGAATAGTGCTCTGATATAATACTAAGGAGTTGGACCTGTTCTTTTATTTTTTAAAAAAATCTGTAAAAAGAAAGGCAGTGCAGAACTTTTTCTTTCATTTGAATTATATTATTTGAATAGATCTCCTTAGTGACTGCTGATGCCATAAGCAACTTCTGTAAAGTTTTTCTTTAGGTCTGCTCCATTTTTTAAATCCAGTTGCATCTACAAAGCAAAAAAATATTTTGAGAGATATGAATGAATGAAATATGTAATCAATTTAATTTGAAAATGGGCACCAAAGTCTAAAAAAACCAACATTTACTTTTTTCAGTGAAGCAGTCAGTGGACAAAGAACTTTGTATACAATTGATCTATAAATATAAGAAAATCAATAAAATATTTTAGACCGCCATTTCTTAGCCTATCTAGGTCATTGAAATGCTCTATCCTCAAGGGAATTAATGAAATAAAAAAATACATTACTTTTCTATTTGGGCATCCTCTGTCTGCCTGCAATTTCTCTGCTTTCAAATCTAGAGTGAATGCTTCCACTAGTATCTACATTGACAGAGGTAACACAACCATCTTTGTCCTAGATTTTTATTAGACTAAAACTGCACTGAAAAGCAAAATGCTTAAAAATGTTTTGGCACACTCAAAGATAGGACTGAGCAACTAAAAAAATTACCAACATGAAAATGTAAAAGTTTGTACGCAAGACATATTTTTCAAAGAAACAGTCTCTCATACAATATTTAAGCTATTTTAATGAGTTTTAATTAAGAAGATGGGAAAATTCAAGTTTTGAAAAAATCAGAAGTGAAGGTGCACTACTAGCATACTGGATGCCTGTACTGAGGTATAATTAATACAATTTTTGAAACAGAGAACAAAAGTTAATTACTTGTGTCACTGAGATGTTGTTACACTAAACAACAGTACACTAAAATGGGGTAAGCTTTAGCTTTGTATTTGGTTCTGGTTCTTTTTAGAATTGGTTTTCTTCCAAGATTTTTTTAGCAACTTTGTGTGGTTGTATGCCAATTGAAAATTGTGTAATAGCTTTTAATTATTTTTCTTCTTATGAAAGTTATGGTAATTTTACAGGGGTTTATGTTTTCATAGTAGAAAGTTTGTTGGCTATTTTGGTTATCTCATATGCCAACCCTCTTGATAAAAAATTAGTATCTGTTAATGGAATAAGAGATTCCTGGTTCAGGTATTTAAGATTCTTGAACCTTAAGTACCTCTTTGAAAATTTTTAACAGCTTATTTTTTATACCATGTATATATACTATCTTTGCAAAATGTTTTATTTCAGTTGAATGCTTTCAAGGCTGGAAATTAATTCCTTGGGAATTATTTCTTCATATTCAGTAAGACAATGAAAAAGGAATAAGGCAGATCTTTTCTCCACAGACAATTTATCAAAGGAATTTTATGATGGCATGGCTCAACTGGAATCCTATTGTTGTTTTTCAAAGCTGTTTTCTTGAATAATTCCAGCTAACCAGATACTTTGAAATAGATCTGTACTGCAGCTCCCTAGATATTACCAGTGTATGAAATAAATGGACCTGCTCTCTGTACACAAGACGACGATCTGAGTTGTAGTTTTGAAGTATGAGGATCTTACCTTCTTGAGTCTGTTGGATATGGGGAGATTTCGAAAGCAAAAATAGAGCACCACGTACCAAAGTCGCCCTGGACATCAGCCCAGATGTGTTCCTATGTGGTGTGTCCAACGGTGAGTCAGAGCAAGAGGGCAGCCAGGTCTATGTACCTTGGCACCTTGGGCTGCAATAAATGAGGCCAAGTGTAAGCCAGCAATTTCTGTATTCTGTGTGGCTGCCTGTACTCCTGCATCGGAGGAGACAGTTGGTCAGCCTGCTACATGTAGCAATTACAGATATTGCCATGGGTAAGACCATCTCAGTAGCCACTCCCAGACATGCCAAAAACTGTGGAAGCCACCATCTGAGGGTCAGCTTTCACATGACAGCTAGGCCAGTTTTGTAGGCAGCTGTAACTGAGAAGGGCTGGCAGTTGATCTGGGGACTTTTCTTCTGTGCTTGGGATACATGAGCATGCAGCTGGGGAGTGGCGGAGGGGAGTCGGGAGGGATTCCCCCTTTTGGACACTACTAACACTTAGGTCACCTTACACTAATTTGCACCAAGAACAGCGTAGCTAAGTGTAGCCAAACATGGATCCTGTTCTAAATGAAGTATCTGCTCTCTTATTAGTTTACCCACACAGAAAAATATTTCCCAAATTAACTAGTTATGCAGAATAGTCTAAGAAAGTCTACTCCACAGCTGGATCAAGAAAAACAAAGTCCTTCATAGTGTGCGTAACAGGACTTGTCATACTGCTGACAGCTGATGAAAACACATTTCTGGAAAGCAGAGTTTGTATTATATGAGTAGATAATAACAGCATTCCAGTAATGTTTGTCCCACTAAATTCATACCTACCTCCTAGCCAAGAGTAACACAACTAAAAGCGATATGCTGAGAGACAGTGAGCATTCCCAGATTAGCATGGTCTTAAAAGAAGCAAGCAAAGTTAGTGTATCTGCATCCTCCCTTTGAGCTTGATTACTAAAAAGGCCACCAGCTGTGACTACAGCTACATCTCTAGTGTTACTGAGTTGTAAAAAAAAAAAAATAAATAAAGAAAAAAGCAACAATACAAGGTTTAATATAATTTTCATCTATCTTTGGTGCCAAAAATCAGGATTAATTGAATATAACAATTTATATGAAAGTAATTGAAAACACATCTTCATTCCCACACCTGGAGTATGTTCATCATTCAACAATGAGGTATGTTACAGAAATAAAATCTAAGTTAGGAGAAGAACAAGTCCCTGTGATTTTGAGTGATTTGAATTGTTGGTGGTTTTTTTCATTCTAAATCAGTAGCTGCTAATAAAGCTAACAAAATTACTACAGATTTAGCATGTAATCCAAATGAGTTTATCATCTATGAAATGCAAGGTGGCTGCATTTGGAGTGTCCATTTGAAGATGTTTAGCAATGCACAAGCTATCCCCATGCAGGAATGGTAATGGCATTCACTACAAATAGCAGTTTTGTATTTTAAATTTGTGATGTGGCTTTTCAGTCCAGAAGGAATTCATCCTTTCTTAGACTTGATCCAAGTATGATTGCACCAAAGCTTTTATGGCCAATCAGGGTAGAAACACTGTTACATCTTTGGCGTAGCACTGGTTTTTTTTATGTAGATTTCCTTCCAGTAGAAAGTGAAGGTCTTAAAACGTGCAATTTAAGTCAGCTTAAGTAAATCCCAAACACTACTGAAATAAAGAGATCCAAATAGTGTTAAGCAGGTTGATATCATGCAGCACTTGACTAGATTCCTCCTATTTAAAATATTCAGGTTTGCTTGTACACTGCCACTGAAGTTCAAAGCACAGTATTTGGTTCATTTAACAACTGCAGACACTCCATTAGCCTTTCTCACTACCAACTTTGCATCCCATATGCCTGCCTGATCCATCTGTCACTTTTTGTCAAATGTAAGTGCTCTCAGGGAGCAGCCATGATTTTATAGTGCATTGCCAAATGAGGCTCCAACCTGAATAGCCACTGAACCACAGACTAAAATTTTAATAATAGAAGAGCCAATGGAACCTGTGTAATCATGAGGACTATGAGCAAGGAGGAATGTTTACATTAATGTAGATAAGTGGTGGGCAATAAGATATGTAAATCTTCACTGAATGGATAATGTAAGGACAGTAATACCAGGTTAGATTATATAGTCAGTATTCTGCCTTTGGAAGTACCCAATAAAAGATGCTGAGAAGAAAGCTTAATAGGCCATGTACCCAGAATCCTTTCCTAGTGCTTACCTCCTTGGCTCAAAACAAAAAGAGCACACAAAAAGCTATGGACTTGACTTTTTACGGTAGAAATGGATGATGGGATTAATTGCAATCTAATTATATACCTAAATACATATACCTCAACAATCTGGCTGCTGCTATTTCCATATTTCAATTAACATGTAGTATGATTCCTGTGATGATAAGATGCTAAAAAAAATTATCATTCCAAACAGGAGTAGTAGGAGGAGCTGTTTTAGTATGTTATTGTCAAGACTTACATATTTATATACATACAACTCTCTCTTTCTGCCTCTGCACGTGCATTGATACATACACACACATATATGTATAGAGTATACAACTATAGCAGAAATCTATTACACTGCCTTCTTACTGTCATTCTGACAGAAATTATGACTTATATTGAGTGTACAATATCTAATTTTATAGCAACAGCTGTATCATGGTCCAAATAACTTCTTCCTTGTCTACAAGAACTATTTTTTTTAATATTCTTATATGCAAATTGCAAGGTAATCTCCTTGAAAATAAGTCATAAGTCTCTCCTTGCAAAATAATATGAAAATTAATATAATTATAGTACTAATATTTTAGCATGTAAGGACAACTTTTTTTGCCACTAGTTATTTAGACTGTATACATGTCAAGCTAGTGCATAATGATATGAGAACAGCTGTACTAGGTAAGTTATGTAGTCACTATCCTCCTTGGAGAGTAGTCAGTAAAAGTGCTTAGGAAAAGAGTTTCAGAAAAGGCTAACTAGAGAGCATTTTCTTAGTATATGCTCTTATTTTCAGACAAGCTGTGGCATCAAGATTTCCTGAGCCAGAGGCTGCATGCACATCTTTGTGCTTAATGGCCCTTAATGGATCTTTTTTTTCTAATCATTTGCCTAATTATTTTTTTAACTCATTTATCCTTTTGGCCTTCGCAACATCCTGTGGCCATGAGCTCCACAATTTAATTATGTGTTATGTGAATAAGTACTTCCTTTTGACCCTGGATGCATTAAGAATACTTTATCTGTATTTCTTCTTTTCTTTTTTTTTTTCTTTTTTGCTGATGCCTATGCAGCAGGAGCTAACTGCTTGGGAACTTTGTTCTTTAGACTTTACCTCAGTGTTCTTTGAATCTGAAATGGCCCTTTTGACGTTGGCATAAGAAAGCATGTGGATTATAAACTGTACATAAGTTCTGGCTATATCCTGGTGTATACGAGAGATATGTTTCTAGTCCAGCTCTTTTTTTGTTTACCAGAATGTTCTCTTTCCTTTAGTTTTAGAGACCATGGGTCCATGATAAACTTTTGTGGTCTTATCTTTTATGAACCCAAACCTCTAGGGGCTGTGAAGAATGAAGGAATTAAAACAAACAAACAAACCCAACCAAACAAAAAAACACACACAAAAAAAACCAAACTAGAAGATATTATAAGTTTGAACTAAAAATCTGCAAAAAACCTAGATTTGGCCTGAACAGTATGTGAGAAAAAGGAGGTTAGTCTTCATGTTTCCGAAGTTAGATAAAATCACTGTGGCCTCTGGCAGATCCAGCTTTATACTGTAAACAAATGGAGTTGCTCTTGGATCTGTCGTTGGAGAATTTGGCCCAAAGTAATGAGGCATAATGGAATATCAAGATTCGATCATTAAAAATAAGGAAGTCAACTTCTTTAATGGAAGAAGTGGAAGCAAACAGGAGTTCTGAATGAGTATAACACCATTCACGATCAAGTTATTTTTCACTAAATAACTGAATGTGGATTTATGGCCATACCTGAGGTGCTGCAGTCTAAAAATGTCAACTTTAAAACTTTTGATTTAGCCTGACAGAGGTAGAAGAAATAAAGCAAAGAATAAATCTGATGAAAGCTCTGAAGCTAAGGTTTTATTTCAGGCTAACTGAAAGAATCACTTTTGTGTAGAACGTACTTTATTTTAATCTGACTGCTAGCTTTTTTGTGCCAGTTTTATTTTAATTTTTTTCTTCATAGTTCTCAGCCAAATGTTCTTCTGATGGCCTTGAGTCAGCCATCGCTGACGAGAAGACAATAAATAATAATACGTAATGTGGATAATATCCCTCCTAGAGAGATTAACACGCATTATTTTGCACCCTGTTGAGCATGTCATGACTCCTGGTGTGATGCTTGGCAGTTCACCGCCCTCCAAATGCACTGCTTGGTTGTTTCCTATATCCTGCAGTTTCTGATTTTGTCATGTATATTATCTCTCCTCTTGTTTTGCCATCAGCATGGATATAAAACTCTATCTGTAATACTTAAGCTACTAAGTGATATTTCAGAACCTTAAGTATAAATGTACAATCTTCACGTAAGCTGTTTAATACATTTTCCTGTAACTTTTTAAATTGGCTACATCACATCGTGGCTGTTCAACTACATGTAAGTTCAATATTTTTATATTATAGCAACTGAAAATGTAAGATGTGCTTTAGTAGGAAAGGTAATACATCTTGATTATCTGATACAAATATGAGATTGTTATGAGGCTGTTTTTCAGCTACCTAGGCCTGGTCATAAAAAGTGTTGCCTTTTTTAACTAAAGAAATACACAATAAAGCTAGGAGAATATGTACCATATCAGGTGCCTCTCGTGGTAAATGGTGACAATGAGTGCGATTTGAATCTTGCTGTCTCATCTCCAGCATGTTTTGAAAGGACCGCTGAATCAACTGGTGAGTCTGATGACTCTTCAAAAGGAAAAAAATGAGCATAACAATATGAAAATAAATATTGTACCTGATTTGATATTGCTAATAGGTCAGCAACAATAAAGGGCTGTTTCCTGGAATCAAAGGGTCCCTCAACTAATGACACATAAGAAGGCAAAGGGTAGGTGGGGGCAACTGCCTCCTTGCTTTCTCATGCATGACCAAAGTTTCACAGATCAGTCTTCCATTTCCTGGACATTTTCCTCCTTATTTTTAGCATTTTGGAGCATTGGCATGCACAAGGAATTCAAAATTAAAACCAAGGCAGCCTCGAGACATAGCTGACTGAAATGTTTATATGCCTCAAACTATCCTGTTGTCATAGCCAAGCTTCAAGGAACAGATGATTCTTGCTTGAGAAAACTACATTATGAAAATCTGGAAGGGGCTCAGTGCTGTGAGTTGTTCAGACCTCTTAAGTTGCATTGTTTAGCCTAAGACATGAGGATACTGTTCCTTTTCTAGGAAATATCTAACAGCTTGCTATTCAAAATGAAGGATGGCTCAAACATGACAATATTAAAAGCAGTAACATGTTTTCCATTTAAAATTCCCTCTATAATGGACCTTTCAGGTTGCTACGGGAGAAAAAAAGTTAAGAAATATTGTGTTCTTAGCTTTTAACATTTTAGCTTGTGACTGATTTTAAATGCCCGTTAAATACAAAATAATTCTTACCTAATTTTCATCTATTTTATCCAGATAAGAAATAATTTATTTCAGGTTTTTCTCTAAGAGTTCAAAAGTTTTTTAGTTTGTAGAGTTGATCTCTACCTTTTCTTTGCAACCATGGTACTATGCCAAACAATTTCTACACCCTTGCCTTGAGGGAGGCCAGGCTTTCACCAAAGGAGTCTTTTGTCTAGGGCTTGTTAAAAAATAGAAATGTTAATCTGAATTTTTTTGTATTATTTGTACAAGTAGCAGTCAGTGGTTTTCACCACAGTATGTTAGAAAAAGAGAAAAAAATGCCTATGGAGACTATCAGAAAGATAGGGCTCTCTTGCAGGGGGTCTCAGGTTGCAGTGAGCTCTGCCAACACTCTAATTTGGTTAGTTTTAGAGAAGGCAAACTGTCAGTACCTGCTCTGGCCTGCAGTGTTTGAGTCCTAGCTTTCCCTTGGGGTAAAAAAAAAAAAAATGTGTAAACATACATATATATACATGGATATATATTATATATGTGTGTATATACATATATATAGGTCTGTGTGTATATATATATATGTGGATGGGCAACTTCTACCTTGTAAGCTTAATGGAAAATAAGTCTTTTTCTTACCATCTGGAAAGAACTTAATTTCTGGTCTCATCTTGTTCTTTCTCAAAATTTCTGTTCTTCTCACTTTTAATCTTGATGTCATAGTTCAATGCTACTATCTCAGATCTTCATATTTTTGCTTCTGCTAATAGTTTGATGTGTCTTTCACTATATAGAGCTGACATAGAACATATGGTAGATTACTGAGCACAGAAGCGTTAGCTAGGATTTCTACAGAGAAGCTATCCATGCTACCACTGTGGGTATCACTAAAACTTAAATAGATAATTAGTATTTCATTAAATACAATAATAAAATCAATTGCTCTCCCAAGAAGATAGTAAAGCCTAAGTCAAGTACTGTTGCCAGAGTTTGAATGCTTTATTGCTTCTTTTTCTTAGAAGAACTGAAAAGCAACAAGATTTACTTAATCAGTACTTTCTCTTAAGGGATTTTACAGTGCTGGAGGTTTTCTCTTTGAAAATAAACACTTTAGTTTGGTCTGACAAACATTGCTTGATGGATAAGTACAAGCATTCTATGCATATCTGGGAATATTCTAGCAATACTTAAGTATCAGAAATTGTGTGGTCAGCAGGAGCAGGGAAGTTATCATTCCCCTGTACTCGGCACTGGTGAGGCTGCACCTCAAATACTGTTACATTTTTGGGCCCCTCACTACAGGACAGACATTGAGGTGCTGGAGCGTGTCCAGAGAAGGGCAATGAAGCTGGTGAGGGGCCTGGAGCACAAGTCTTATGAGGAGTGGCTGAGGGAACTGGGGTTGTTTAGTCTGGAGAAAAGGAGGCTGAGGGGAGACCTTATCGCTCTCTACAACTACCTGCAAGGAGGTTGTAGCGAGGTGGGTGCTGGTCTCTTCTGTCAGGTGGCTGGTGAGAGGACAAGAGGAAATGGCCTCAAGTTGTGGCAGGGGAGGTTTAGATTGGATATTAGGAAAAAATTCTTTACTGAAAGGGTTGTTAGGCATTGGAACAGGCTGCCCAGGGAAGTGGTTGAGTCACCATCCCTGGAGGTATTTAAAAGACATGTAGATGTGGCTGGCACTTAGGGACATGGTTTAGTGGTGGACTTGGCAGTGTTAGGTTAATGGTTAGACTTGATGATCTGGAGGATCTTTTCCAACATAAATGATTCTGTGATTCTATGAAGTAGAAGTAAGAAAGAACTGCAGATTTCTATGGAAATGTATATTCAATCAAATCTGACAAATGAAGTGGATAGTTTTGTTTAGTATTTTGCATATTCTGTGCAGTATTTTGAGAGCTGCATCCTTACCTTAGAGTTAGTATTATACTTGCATTTAATATAGGCAGTGTATAATCACAAGTCAGGACTGGGCTCTGCCAGGTTCTGGTGCCCTGATCACACTACTGCTCTCACCTAGTCCATGTATCCTGACCTCCTTGGTGTGGAAATGACGGTCCACAGATAGGACCTTGGTAGGTGCTTGCTACTTGAATGATACTTGAACGGTAGAGAGATGGGACAAAGAACACACCTTCAGGCCCTGTAGCACAGATGCTTTCTGCTACCTTCTGAGACCCACCAGATTTCAGACCCCCTTGTTCAAACATGCCTCGGTTACCTGGGCACAATGTGCCCTCTGGGCTGTCATTAGGTGTCTTCACCACTACAGACCCAACAATTCCTCATCCTCAGAAGGGGCATAAAAGCAAGCCAGTGAGTTCTGGATATGTTTGCCTTAATTGGTGCTCTTCCCACAGATTACACTTGAGTACGCTCACAAACAGCTGATGAAAACTGTGAATATATACTCAGCCATCAACCTTCAGGAAAAAATTAGAATCTAGGTCTAGACTCAATCCTGTTTCACTCTGGTATGCACTTAAATAAAAATCAAATCCATCCCATACTTTTTGAACAATCTGTAGTACAAACACATACTTGTTTGTTTTATTTTTGAAGTAGTCTCTTACTGCATTTGTGCAAAACATCGACCCCACTTCTCCCTTAGAACATCACTGTCATGTGATGCAAGATCAGCTAGATTTTCAGGCACAAGAAAGGGGTCAAATAGCATAACTAATCACACTTTTATGAAAGATAACAAAACACAAGTTCATCAACTTAAGCATGCAATGCAACCACAATTAAATGTTGACTACACATTTGAACCACAACCCATTATTGCCCATACGCCTTAAAAATCCAAGCATAAAAATTCCCCAGAGAGATGCACAGCAAAATCAGCACTTTCTCTGTTGTGTTTCCTCCACTTTTTAAAATTAGTACAAGTAAAATGTGTAAGTAATTTGATGATTGCTTGGGTGTTAGCATTGTTTGTGTTTCAGAGTGGATTTTCTGATCTTTTTAGCTGTTTATCTATAGCTCTTCTGTGAGAGCATTTCTTCATTCTTCCCTGGTGTTCTCAGTCAGTTCAGTCTTTATGTAACTCTTCTTCTGCAGTTCACCACTTCTCTCTCCATTACCAGTGCTTATTGCTAGCGGGGTTCATGATATGTAACCAGAAAATCTGATGCTTCAGAATCGTTTAGAATAAGTATTCTACATTAAAACTTTGTTTGCACCCTCCTTATGCTGAAGAAGACTACAAAAGGCTTCTCCTAGTCTATATGTCCATTTAAAGCGATTCAAGACGCTCTTAAAATTTCATATTTTAAATGCTAAATTTGCTTCCTTTATGGCAGTCTGTGGCAGCTAAGGAGATTTAGGTTTTCTAACTTTGTTTTTTATCACTATGTTGCTCTGTGAAAATACAGATTCTTAGAAAGACATCCTAGATTTGACCATATCTACCCTTTGGATTAGTAGGTAGCATTTACATAGTATATTTTTCAGGAGGTTATAGAAGTACAAGTTTGGTTTTGGTAGTCTTGGAAACTTGCCATGTTCTCTGTTATCAGCAGGTGCACTACAGAAAACAAACAAAAAAACCCCATATGATTTGCATTGGTGGTGTACAATGCTGTGAGAAATCATACTATGCGCAGCCCTGCCTGAGTTTCCTGAGCTGACATCAATCTTAAGAACTGGAGGAAATTCACATTAAAAGATATGGAGCTATTAATGCACTACAAAGAACTGAATGCTAGGTGATAACATTTACTGGATGCAAATATGATCAGGAAAACTGCAGCCACAACCAGCTCTTTCCTATTCTTTTTCAAAATATGACAATGATTAGGCTGTGTGGGATAGCTAAGTGTCCAGTTGTCATTTTAGCTCACTTAAATCCACTTGATCAAACTAGGAGAACTAAATGCAAACTGGCAGTCACTCTTCCTTGTGGGAAGCAAGTCAATACTTGGTCCACGTTCAGTGGATGTGTAGCTAATGCGATAAATATGGTTCTTAAATTTTTTTATATATAAAAATGAAAACTGCACATATTTTTTAGGTCTTCTTTTTGCATTTCATGAAGAAGGGTTTATCCTGTTTTCCACATTTGAAAGGCAGACAATTGCTGTAAGTGATTCTGAATATTTTTGGACACTTGTTTATCAGCATAAAAGATTAAAGCTTTGTGAATAAATACAAAAATTCTGCAATTCAGAAAAGCACAGCTTTCTAACTTCAGAAATCCTCTTGTTGTAGCTTCTTGAACCAATATATTTATAATCTATACATTGAAGGTATACTTTACAATGTTTTATAAATACCGTTAAGCATATTAATCAGCAAGCTTTTGTGATTTCATTCATGTCCACTAGGATTACTCTCACTTTGTAAAGTCAATCTTTTTTTTCTTCTTTTTTTTTTCCTATGGTGTTTTAGGGGGTGTCTACTTAGTGAATTTCTCCAGGGCTTTATATCATCCTCCTCTACTGCTTACAAGCAACAAAGAAAAGATAACAGAGATTGAGGAAAAATAGAATGCAAGATGGGCTCAAAAATACCTTAGCCATCCAGCCAGAACTTTTGTAGCAGAATGGATTATCTTGTTCCACATAAACTGGATTACTCAACACTTGTGTAAACTAACCTTATACCTATTCCATCTAGTTTACCCAGACATTGATCATATCTCAGTTTAATTAGGGTGAGGGTTTCTGTGTAATCTGATGTGATATAATATTAAGTGCATACAAATATTTGGCTAGACAGCCATCTGCATTTTCACATCTGAAATCAATCACAGTCTGAAAAATACTGGAAATGAATGAACCAATGTATATGAGCAAAGTTTCTACAGTCATTTAATGAACAGTGCCTGCTTTGTTAGGTACAAGACTGAACACGCACTCAGATAAATAGGAGCTTAGGCTAAAGGATATCTAACCCTCTCACAGCTTTCTGTTATTTACCACTTGGTATAGTAACACCTTTCTCAGCAGACATTCCTTGTGTAAGATTGCAAGTTTGTCAGAGCTAGAAAATGATTAATTAGTTGAGGTCATCAGGGAAAATCTGAAGTATCAGTGAAAAGTTGCCCTGTGAGTTCTAAAAGCACATGGAGAAGCTCCAGTGAGGGGCAAGTATAGTCACAATAATTACCAAAAAGCCAGGATACTTATGGCTAAAGGATTTAACTTTCTCTTTCTTTCTCTCCTTTCATATGAGAAGTTTCATATTTTAGTAGGTGTGATATGACTGCACCCATCTCAGAAGCCAGTCAGCAGCATTAATGTTCCCAGATTGCTTCCCATACTAATGTTCTCTTGCCAGGCTGAACTGGTGTCTTTATTGGAGATGTATAGTTTAGGCAAGCACTGGCAGCTATAATGTACTCAGGTCCTTTTGCCTGTGCCCTTTTATTTAGGTTAGCTTCCTACTGTATTTATTATCTCAGCAAACTGATATTCAGAGAGCTTTTTTTCTTCTCTTATAAGGCATCTTAGGATTTTCTCTCTCAAAAGGCTGCTCCTGATTAACTCAATGGATGTGGAATAAGACTGTTTTGCTGTTTTCTCTAAACGTCACTGGGAACTCAGCTGAAGTAAAAGCACTTGTCAGCTTGGCTCATTCTATGTATTTTGCAACTAACAAGAACAGTCTAGCTTTTCTGTCCTCTTTTGAAAATCCAAGAGACCTTGATTCCGCACATAAAAGCTCTGGCAACAAGCCCACAGATCTCTCTTCTATGTGTATGCCAAGAGTTTGACTTAAAAATTTAAAGAGAAAAGATTTGGGGGAATATGGATAAAAATTCTGTCAACTCTTTTCACCAACTTTAAAACTCTCTCACTTTATGATATCATAATCTCTAAAATATATGCAATATTCTTCAAAGCTCGCCTTCACTTTAGCAGCTGCTCTTGGTAACAAAACAAAGAAAGATAAAAGAGCTCTTTGGAAAAGCCTTCTCTCTTAGCAAAAAATAAATATTTCCCTGCTCCCCTTTTAAGACCATGTGTTCGATATCTAATTCTGTTTACATGGATCACTAATCATTACAGTTTTGTATTGTGCTGTCCAGTTCCCGTGGTAGGTCTTGAAGCAGTTAGCCATTGCAGGGAGGTGGTGCGCCATTCGCCTGGCAGTGTTTCCCTTTGTTTCGGGAACAGCAGTGCTGCATCAGCAACTATCATGCCCGAAACCATCCCTTCCATTCTTACATTTGCTAACAGTTGCAACTACCATGCTGAGGTTTTAATTAAAGAGAGGATGGGATGCAAAATCAGCTTCAAATGTGGCCAGTGGGTAATTTGAAGGATTACAAAGAGATGTTGCCTGTTTAAAGACAGGAGGGAAAGGAGTTGATATCTGGATGCCTTATAGATAAGATTTACAAGGTGAAAGTTCAGCAAATTTTCTTCATAAACTTAATTATTGGAAAGAAAGTAGGGTTTTCTCTGTATAATTTCCTCGTTTAAAAGTCATTTTCTTCACTCTTGCTTTTCATTTTTACAACTACCTTAATTATACATACAGGGTTATTTCTTCTCCTTTCTGTATTTGAATATATAGGCATGTTCATAACTGAGAATTTTCTTCTTAGTTGTAATTAGCGTATAATACTGTTTCCCAGGTGGATGGCAGAGAGCTGTTCATCTACACTCAGGAAAAATAATGTGTGTAGAATCACATCAAAACACACATTTTTTGCTTTTTGTATAGAGGTGTAGTACTCAATATTATTAATGGGGTATTTTGGTTTAATAGACAATGCTGCTATGTTTTAACACTTCAATATGTTCAAAAGTAGATCCTTGAAAAAAAATCATTTACTTAAATAGCTTACATGGCAGGCAAGTATATGAGAGTCAATGGAAATCAATACAAAAAGAGACATTTCTACTACCAGGCTTTTGGAAGAGATGTATAGACAAGGTTGTTAATTGGTTTTCAATGGAATAATTTTCGGCAGAGTTCATAATTATTCAGTTGTATGTATTCTCAGTCCACTGTAATTTCCCTCTAACTTCCAAACTGTCCACTTTCTATGGAGCATTTATAAAGTAATAATAACATTAATTTACAACTTTCTGGCAGTTTATGTTCTATAAGCTTGATTTCTCTAGTATTAAATGACTTTGTGTTTTTAGTGTCACTTGAATTGCCCTAAATTTTTCCAAGAAATATGTTGCAAACAAATGTTAAGAAATAATTGATAGTTTCTATTCTCCAGCTCAAAATATTTTAATGGTCTTAATTTTTCAGGCTAGTTTTCAATATGCTGCCTCTGAAGTTTTCCTTTTTGAAAAGGAAAAATGCCTGCTTCCTTTTCAAAAATCCCATGGGAATAAGCCCTGCGATGTGTGTGTCTCTCCTTATGCCTGTTCCTCCCCAATCAAAGTTAATTATAATTAAACACTGACTATAAAAAGGAAAAGACATCTGTCTGAGGACATCATCACAATTTTCTGAAGTTTGGTCAACATTTGCTGTACATACAACTCACTAGCTGGATTTCATAATGTTCTGCTTAGACAGGGAACTAAATTACCATGGAATATAACACACTTTGATTGTGCTACAGGGGTTATGCCTGCTTTGAACAGTTTAAATTAAGTGGCAGAACAGTGTAGGGATGCCTAAAATATATCTGCCAACTCTAGGCATGTCAATTCAACCTCCATTACCCTGACAACCTTGTGCATGCTATATATAACTACAGTGTGGGGTAGCAAGTCCTGCAGCAGGGGAAAGATTTTCACTGGAAAGAATTCTGTGAAAGGTTTTAGGAAGACAAGCTAGGAACAGCCCTAGATAGAAGCAAGAAAATCTCCCCAAACTTAGAAGAATGCTTCATTCCTCAAATAATGCAGTGTAAAGACCCTATAAATTTCAGATGACGGAATAATTTTATGAATATAAATAATTATGAACAACCCACCCCCCCTCAATTTTGGATACATAGAAGAAGGTTTTGGGTGCTATCGTGAATTATACCCATCCCACTTATAAACAGGTGCAATTAATCTTTTTTTATAACAATATATGAGGACAATAAAGTAAATAATAATTAAAATATTATGACAACATTAACTTAAACCTGTGTTTATTCACACGTTGAGTATTAAGAAAATAGGTGTGGGGCATTAGAGCCAACTGCCTCTGAGTCAGCAGACCCATGTAGCCCAGTGTCCTGTCTCTGGCAGTAATTGATCAAGGTACTTCCAGAAACAGTCTAAAAGCAAGTCATACTTAGACCTTTTTCCAGCATACCCTTCCAAAAGTCAGCAGCAGCAGAACTCCCTACTCTGGATTGTAATCTGGATGGTCATGTTTAACTGCTATCAGTATAGCTATTCTTCATGAATTTATCTAAGTGTGCTGCGGTTTTTTGCATTTAGAACATTGTATGGCCATCAGTTTCACATTGCTGTGCAAAAAAAAAAAAGGTTTTCTTTCATTTGCTTGTAAAATTATTGTCTCATTTTTTAACTTGGCCTGTTAATTATTGTATTATGAATAATGGTTCTCAACTGGTCTACTTCACACCATTTATGATTTCTTAATTTCAAGCACCCTTCCAGTTGCCTCTCTCTTAATTGGAGGTTATCTAGTCTCTTTTCTTTGCAGAACTAATTCTGTACCCCCTGCTCACACTTGTCAGCCTTCTATGATTTTATTATTTGTACCATGTGATTTTTTCAGACAGCATAGCCAGAACTGCATACAGTAATTACGGTGTGGGCACACCAAAGATCTACAAGCAGTTTAATATATCTTTGTTTATACCCAGACTCCTTTCCCAAAAACTCCCAACAATCTGTTTGCCATCCTGACTACTATTGGTAATAGCTAAATGAAATCCAGCATTGTATATGTTTGGGAGTTTTTTTATTAGCTTTAATTCGTATTTATTGATAGTGAATTGTAATTGCTATGTTAGCTGTCATTGGCTAAATCCATTTGATCTTTTTGGACTCTTCTTCAGTTTTTCATATATAGTTTCAACTTTGACCATGATGAATAATTTTTTATCATCTGCAAACTTTGGCATCTTTCTGCTAGTTATTTTCTCATGGCACATGAATGGAATGGAATTAAGCGTATGGAATGAAATGAATGAGACAGATAACCACAACAAGGAGAAGGTGATGGCTATTAGACATGAACTCTTTTTTCTGAAGCAGTCATCTTAAATTACCACTTGCAAAGCCCATTAGCACACTGCATTTTCTTGTCTAAGAGGAGTGTAGTTCTGAGGAGTTACTTATTGTGGGAATAGGAGCTTTACAGAACTAGATTCTAAGTGGGTTTTTTCAGCTTGAAAACATGGCATAAAAGAAACTGCTAACTAGAAAAACAGAGAATCAAGCCTGTAATGGATGATCTTAAAATAATGGTATATCCTACAGCTCACTCAGGATTGCTGTTTATGTTATGCCACTCCCAGGGATTATTTTGGTCTATGATCATCCCTTTGTTACCGCATAAAGGTATGCCATCATACCTGAATGTGGTCATACCTATGTGAGGCTATGCTAGAAAGCATATGTCGATGTGTGCTGAAGTACAGTGACAGTAATATTTAAACATTATTTTTTCCCTGTATCAGAAATATTAACAACCCAATTTTTTGCTAATATCTCAAGCTTAGGCTTCACCCCATTGCAACATGAGAAGCAACAATCCTTGCTGCCCAAGACTGGTGTACTTACACAGACTTCAGCAAAATTCAATTTGTTTCATTCTTGGGAAGTTTCTGTGAAAAGTTTGATATGGTATTTCTAGATCTTTGGCTGGCATAAGTAAGTGTATTTCTGTGCTGTGGTAAGGTATAATAAAAGAGAACCTGGAATGGATCAATTTTTATTTTCAGGTGTGATACATCATATTTCTTCTGTTTATCAATTCTCATTAAAAGAAGTTTGCATTGTGCAAATAATGACCTTTCCTAATGTGATCCTTATAGATCCATCCTTATAGGTGGTTATATTTACTTTTGCAAATGGGGTTTCTGCATTCCACTATTGTTTTAGGAACGCAATCGCTTTCCAGGAATTGCATCTCTCCCCAAAATGTGTGGTTGTGTTCTTTCACGGTGCATGGTAAGAAACGATGACTTCACTTCTTCAGATAGTTCGGTACAAGAGTATAGGAATAGTAATACTGGCTCAGACCCAAGTTCCTTCTCTTTTGGCAATACCCTATGTAAAATACTTTTAAGAAAGATTATAATAACCTAACAGATGGCTTGTGTAGGATAATCTGACGCTGATCGCTTATACTTAAAGGTTGTTTTAAACCCAGAAGTGTAATTAATTTCCATGGTTTTATTACTATTATTTATCATAACCAAATATTATTTTCTGTATAGATGTCTCTGAATCTTGTATTCCTGATGTCAGCAGCAGTCAGTTCTTCAGTCAGATAATATGTCTT
>VYZV01012537.1:0-16259 GCA_013401275.1 Pandion haliaetus | reverse complement strand
TATGAAAAAAGTTCTATTTTCTTAATTGTTTTTTATTCTCATGCTACCATGTGAGAAACTTTGTGTCATCATTATTTCATACACGATTACTGACAGCTGTTATTCCTCTTTTCTCAGCAGTAAACAATCTCACACCTTTTCAATTTTGACATGTCTTCTAGATTCATGATCATTCTTATCATCTTTCTCTAAGTTCATGTCCTATCCCCAAATACCTGATTTAAAAAGTTTCCAGATGAATTTTAACTACTACTGCTAAATATAAAATTGCTTTTCTATCCTCCATATTCACAGCTTCTTTCTGTCCCTGGCACACCTCTAAGCAATGTTAAATGAAGCTGAATGAGTGTGAAAAAGAATAGCTGTTGGGAATTAGGAGGCCTAAATTTGATTATTTCCTGTTGATCAAATCATAAACTCTCCCATATCGCTACCTGCAAAATGGGGATACTAGTAGTTCCTTGCTCACAGAATATTGAATATAGGCACAAGAACTCAAATGATCTAAATACCTCAGGAAATGTTCTCAAATATATAATGCTACAGAAGTGCAGGTTATCTGTATTCAGGCAGCCCAGTGGCTTGAATCTAATTGTTTCCTGAGAAAATACAAAACAGAATAGATTTTGACATGTAAAATTTTAAAATGTGTGACTGTGTTCCCTTCATTACAGGCATATACAAAAAAAAACCCCTTATGAAGTTAAAATAGGAGAAATAATAATTCCACCTGGCAAAAATAGCTGAAGCATTAAGATTGTGACAGGAAGATTAGCTAGACAATAAAATACAATACTGGCCTTTTTCTCACCTCATAGGAGCTTCTTCAAAATGAAGTCATAGATAATGAAGTTATAAACAGGAGCTTTTGTTGTGAAGAGCTTTTGGTTTATAAAGCCCAAGAACACTATTCATTGTTCACGTAATCCCTAGAGGATGTAGTTTATTCTTCCCAAGGATTTCAGGGGTGCTCCACACTTTTTTTTTAAGCGTATCTCTGGACCACATGGCACTGCTGGCACTGGAATTGCCACTGAGTATTTGTTACTTGGCCATTTTTTGACCAGATCATAGTCCGTGATCTTGTTATCCTTTGTGAAACACAGGTTTAAGGAAAAATGCACGAAGATGAGTAGGCTATGACTTAGACAAAAATACCGTGTTTTTTCTTGCAGATGTACAGCACACCTGGAAAGATGGAATGTGGTTCTGCTGCTGCAATCATAACTGGTTTTATATTAATTAGACAATATTGGTTTAATTATAGCACCTGTTTACCATATAGAAAAAGAGTGGCTTTTGTGGTTTGCTTGTGGTGTTGGGTTTTTTTCATGGATGGCCAGATTAGATTTTATAATTTTCCCTTTCTTTGATATGGGATTTTAATTGTCATTCTCTGTCTTGATGACTTTGCTTAACCTGGTCTGGTCCTTTGTGACTAGAAATGTCACTACAACTCTTCTGAGCAGTTATTGTCTTAAACTCTAAAACAGATTCATTATCTCATAGCTATGCACGGGTTTTCATTTCATCTTCAGATGTAGTTCACAGTCTTCAGACTTGCGTTATGCAAATCTGAAAAGCTGTTTCTCTTGGCTTGTGTCCATTAATGTTAAGCAGATGTTCCTGATGCTGCTTTTTTCAGAAACGTCAACAAAGTTTTCACAATGCCAGTGCCTTTATCTCTCCAGTGCTTTCTCCTTGGCTCTTCCCTTTATAGTTGCTGAATCTAAGTTACACATGGTCAAAGTTGGCCAGCATGCAGCAAGAAAATGCACTTTTGACTAGGTCTCAGTAGTAGGGTGACTTAGTCTGTAGATGGAGGAAATGGAAGTTTGGATATGTCTTTGTGATGCCTATGAATTCTCCTTAGCTTTGGGATCTGGTAGGTTAGATTTGCTGTTTTGTCTTTTGTTTCCTTATTAAGTCTTCACAAAATTTCCTGCACTGAACAGCATTTTAAATAATTTTGACCTTTGTTTTCAAATTAATGGACATGGTTATCAATAAAAATGAGTTCTATAACGTAGTTTTTAACACTTCAACAATGCAGAGCTTCTACCAGTCATGGGTAAGCCTAAAAGACCAATGTCTGAAAGTTACAAGCAGCTGAAAATACAAAAGGGGCCTTTGTATTAGAATTATTTATCCAGGCTTAACTATAGCTTGTATCGTGTGACTCAGCTATAATTCTATTAGCAATAAGGCACTGCAGGGAGTATATTTCCAAGCAATTATTATACTTGGGTGATTAAAGTAATTCTAGATATGACCTTGTCCCATATAACACCGCCAGAGGCATGTTATAATCTTACAGAAGTGTATTGCTTGTCTCATCTCATTGCTTAATTATAAAATGTACACAGTAAATATTCTGCAGATAGGAAGTGGAAACTCATGGAACTGATACTAAAAACCCTTCAAGTATTACATTATAAAATGAAGTGTAAAGTATGACTCCTTATTTTGCAACAATATGATCTTCAATTTTATAACAAAAGAAGCAAACAAGCAACTGCAGTCATAGATCTACTTATTGTGGAGCCACACAAGATCAAAGATCATTATATCACATAAAAATGCACCTTTTCTCTTTTTACTTTATTCCTGTGTTATTGAAAGCTTTTCATATTAATGTAAAGCAGTTCAATCAATAACCTGTGGTTTTCCTCAAACATTTTTTTTTCTCCTTATAACAAAACATAATTCTGGTTCAGAACAGGTACATTAAATTCACCTCTATTTCCTTCTAGGCTTTTTCTGACATGCACAGAACTGAGATTCAAACTAATTCTCTAAAAGAAAATAAAGGTTTATGTAGCCATAGATAGGATAGTCATATTGCTGGGTTTTTTTCATTCTGAGGATAAGAATATTATCAAAATTCAGTGCTGGGGAAAAAATAAAAAGAACTGAATCCTGAAGGAAGCAAATGAACTGATAATCTCTTCTGCCTTTGTAGGGAATCTGTATGCAAGAATTTTCAATTATTACATAATAAATTCTATAGTCATAGAAGTATATATTGGCCCTGATCAAAAGCTGACTGGAATATATAGAGCTACCATGAGTTAGTTCATTTAAAACATAAAATATTGTGAGTTTATTTAGCAATATAAAAATATAATTCACCACTAATTTTTTTTAATGTAAGATTTTACAAGGTTTTGAATCTATACTTATATTACCTGAAAAATTGTTGAATAAGGCAAGAATTTGCCTACACAGTACTTAGACATTAATAATTGACGTACAGGGCATTTTCTAGGGATTAATAACCAGCTGGGAGAGGTGATGGCCTGAGGCAAAGCCAAGGGCCATTACCCCCTGGCTGGTTATTAAATCCCCAGGAAATTCCCAATACCAAGGTCACTATTGCTATTACAACCCTTTTTTTCAATAGTAAAAAAAAAAAAAACAAACTTGCTTCATTTTATTTCATCCTTTTCAATAATGTATTTTAAAATACTGTATGTAAAATGAATTCAATGACATTGTTTGGACACTTCTAGGGATCTAACACAAACCCCTTCAATATCAACAGAAAGTCTCCTAATGTTTCTGATAGCCTGTGGATCAGACCCTACCTGTCTGTTTACAGGCAGCAATCAAAATGCTTTTGGAGTATCTAGTACATTGTCAAGGTTAATTCATACTAAAGAAACAAAAAACTTTCATTTTAATTTAGTTAGGAAGAAAAATGGCAAACCCCAATATTGGTTGGAAAAATGGTAGATAAGTAAGAAGTGTTAAATTGTATCATTTATTTTGTAAAATGATAGGCAATATATTATAGTCAAATGTCTGTTCAGGTCATTACTGTGCCTTGTGTGCAAAATGATACATTTAATTATGACTAGATGTGATCTACTGTACAGCATACAGCAATATAGTATAAGATAGTCAGAAAGAGAATGCAATCAGTACCCTATATGCAAATGACAGCATGCTATTAAGAAAATCAGCTACTTGGTAAAACAAGTCTGGCATCAGAAAAGGAAAGGGGAAAGAAACAGTCATATTTTATTGTCAACAGAAGTCATGAAAGCATGCATATTAGATTAGAACTAACCTAATTGGAGATATGGGTGGTTTGCAGTACAGTAGGGGGAACAGGCATTAATTTGTGTCATGCTACGCCATGTCACTACCACTTGAAATTCCATTGGGCAATATTAATTCAAACAGAGGTCTAGGCTGCTAATAAATGAGGTAAATTGAGTCAATTATGAATTTCATGCTTTTCTGATTTTTGGTTTGGATAGATAATATCCACAATTTAATGCACTGTCCTCTAGAGATCTTTGCCACTTATGAAGAACATGTGTTCATAGAATTATTTATACTATTCATTTTGATAAACATTGCTCCTGTACCCAGAGCAACAGGACAAAGGATAGGAAACCAGCCAGGTTTTGTCTGCCTTTTCCTCTTGATTGGAATCTTTCATTATTTGTGATATGGCTTTCTTGCCTTCAGGCAGATCTTCACTTTCTCCTTGTCATTTGTCTCCTTATCACTCAGCAGCACAACAAAGTCTTCATTCATGTGACTGCATTGACACTTCCCTATCAATATCTTATCACTGCTTTAAGCAGTTGGGCAGAATATTTTGTACCAGTGAAGGCAGAGAGGAGCAGCTTTTACACCCCTCTCTTGCAGGAGGGACCCCAAAGCTGGTCCTGAATCACATGATGAAATGTACATTTTCTCAATTGCGCCCTTTTTTTGAGACAAAGCTTTTAATAAAGCACTGGCTCTACCACTGAGCTCTTGCTCCACTCCATCCTGTGGCTGACAAGGCAGGAACCATACTGTCACTCCAGCAACTCACCTACTACACAAGCCAGGGAGCACTCTCGGATACACCAGCTCACTTTCAAGTATTGGACCTACTCCCAGAACACCCACTTCTAATAGAATCTCTCCTACTGTACCAGCATAATGTAAAACTTGATACCTCTGTTCAGGAAAGACAAAGCAAAATAAGGTGATGGAGGGGTTTTCATATCTCTGGCAGAATTCTTTGTCTGCTCTGCAATATCTTCCTACTGAAATGGCATGTTAGTTATTCTTGCTAACTGAACTCGCTACCTTTTTGTTCAAGAGGTATATCACCTACTGTAATTTCTTTCCCTTTCTCATAAATGCATGTTAATCACTTATAAAAGTTAAAATAAATTATAATAACATAAAGAAACATTTCCCCACCACCACCACCTTCCCACCCCCCAAAAAAAAAGAAGAAAGAAAAAACCCTATCATAAACTACTTAACATGGAATGGTATTGGGGAGAAATAACAGGATAGAAAATACATGCATCAAGACAATCTTCCTTCTTGCTTCTATGGAGAAAGCTCAGCATTTCTCTTTCCCTTTTACCTTTCCATTTTTAAATTTAAATTTAGATCTAAACTTACGTAAATGACTTCAGAAATATTATTTTATGGGTTGATCTTTGCCTATTGCTACGTCTTCCTCAGTAGGATATGTTCTAATCTGCTTTTAGTGGGTACAGAAGTTCACTGTCTTTCAAAACCTTTGATGTCCTAAGCAGAGAATGAATTGTGAGAGAAAATGAGGGCAAATTAGACTGAAGAAACCTTCTATACATACACAAATATTGTGGTAATCAGGCTGATGGAAAAGGAAATACAGAAAAATGCAGAGGCAGCTAAATGACAGTTAAATGATCTGAAACCACAGTTCCATCTTTCATGGTTCAGTACAGGTCACTGGGTGAATTTTATTTTTCACACTACCCTTTGTCTGAATTTGTAAAATGAGTATTCATGACTTCATCCTGAGGAGAGGTTTAAGTTCCTACATCTTATGGACATAAATACAGCTGTCAAAGCTACATATCTATTCCTTTCAACCAGAACTTACATCTATTTAATGTTGCCATTTCATGACTGCAGACTTATTCTGATGGAGCTTTTCATTTTTATTTTTCAGTAAAAAAGTAATAAAGAATTACTTCCTAGAATAGTGGCTTTATTCTGAATATAAGAGAGAAATGCATAGGTTATTCAATTCCTATCAATATTTGGTATTGCCTCACTTTCAGTAGTGAGTCTTTTGAGCAGCAGTCTTTTCCTTTAAACTGAATTCAAACAGAATTCAAACCCACCACTTCAAACCAATGTCTGTTAATTTCTTTAGAACTATCATTTCCCTTATGACTTATTAAAGCACACTGTATAAAACCATCTTTTTACATCATGGCACAGGACTCTCTTTACACTATTTTTTTTCAATGCATTTTTCAATGCAGTAATTGAAAGTAAGGGAGAAAAAAAATCGTTTGACTTGGGTGAAATATTAGTCTCCAAATCCAGATAAAAATGAACATGGCAACTTATTAACACTAACTTATTAATATGTATAACATGAATATCTCAACAACTACTCATTCTCTAAGTTGATAAACTAACAATGAATGTATCATTCTGCAAAACACTGTAGGCCTTTAAGTGCAGGGGAGAGACTCTGGAACTGAATTATGAAACAGATTGGTTCTCTGCTAGATTTGTACTTTGCATGTTTGTGAAGATATTAACCTCAGGATGGGAGCTGTGTGCCCCCTAATTACACAGTCAGGTTATTTTGAAAAGCTTTTAATCGGACTTTCACATAACAGTGAACATGAAAAACATACAGATAAAAAGGGGCCATGCCTTTGAATTTACATGGGCAAATAGTACTTTCAAGCCTTCAGCAGTAATTTTTTCTGTTGACATTGTAGATGTGAGGTTTATGCCATCTGGGTCAATAACCTCCTTGTTTCAAGAAAAATGGCTTCTTTTTCTGGAATGTTTAACAGACAGGGGAAGAGATTAAACAGAAGCTCTTACATAATCTTTTCATTTGTATGTTAAGAAGAGATGGACAGGATGCATATAGAATGGTATTTGTGGAATTTTCATCAAAGCTGTCATTGCAATAGAAATCTGAAAATAAATTACTTTTCCATTACCATCATTCACAAATTTTTTTTCAAGTTTAGCGGGGTAAAGTGTTGGCTTAAGCCTTTTCAATGAATTACAAGCATTAAGGAGGAGATAAATGCAATGGGTGCAAATCCATTTTACCGCTGAAATTATTGCCTTATTAGCTCAGTAGGAAATACTCTCCTGCCGTGGCTGCAGGGCTACTCAGAAGAAATTCTGGTTCCACTGAAATGAAAAAAAGAAGCTTCCTTTGATGTCAGTGGGGACAGGTGTTGCATCCTGGTGTTTGTCACCATGGATGCTAAATTTAACCCTCAGGAGAAATGTATTCACCAGTGTCCTCAAAGCAGAATTTTGCAGTATTTATTAAACTCTGTGTGCTCTCTAAGACAGCACTTTTTTCTGCCAATTCTGACTGCAAATAAATAAAATGTAGGTGAGGAATCATGAAGTCTGTGACCTTTCTGTCTTCTCCTGTACCATTAGTAGGAGACCAATTTTGTTAGGTGGCCAGTTTTTGTTAGACGCTGAGCATTTTCGTAAAGTAAGATTCACAATAAGACATCGCAATAACCAGAATTCTAAGAAAGTAAATTTATCACCTATTCAAGAAAAAAAAAAAAAATAGGCATGACCACCAAATGTCATTTTTATTTGAGAAGTGTTAGACTTGTAACCAACAATTTGCTGGTTTGAAGTGAAAATATGGCTTTAATATCACATCTTAAGAGGTAGGATTTTAGAAATTTAACTCTTGGTAGACTTAAATAGTGGCTCATGCATGGTCATTTACTGCAGTCTAAAATAAGGCTTTTCTCTCTAGAGTGAGAGTTATTGAAACTCAATGGTACATCAACAACTGTTGCCATCAGGCTCCTAGTGGGGTTTTCACAAGGGAGTACAACTGCAACGTTTAGTGACTTGAAAGCTAACTGCTTTAAGTTGCAAGCCACTGTGTAGGCAAAAGATAAAAGACTCTCTTAAATTTAACATAAACGTGTGTATTACATTCTGTTCATCTACAATTTTTCTTGTCTTGGAAAGTACATCTCTTTGCCCTGGAGGAACACTGGTCTGCCCAGCAAATGTATTTAAGAAAGTTTTAAAATATCATAGATTCATAGGACAGTTTGGTTTGGAAGGCACCTTCAAAGATCATCTAGTCCAACCCCTCTGCCATGGGCAGGGATATCTTTCACTAGATCAGGTTGCTCATGTTGGCTTATACTTGCTATGGAGATGTTGATGAATGTAACAGGTAAAGTGTATGTAGAGATGCCCTTCTCTGACCAGCATAAGAATGAAAAAAAATGTGTAAAATAGTAGATAAATAAAATACGATTCGCAGTATTGGCTACTCCTCTTGTTTTAGTCTGTATATTGGACATAAACAGTCTCTAAATTTTACCAAAGCCCTTAGGGTGAAGAGAGAACTTTCCTCACTTCTACCGATTAAAAGATAAGCAGTTGTCCAGTAGTTTTAGTGATACAAGTCATAACTAACTCAGGCAGTTTTGTGGACAGCCTGGATATACAGATGGCCCTGGCATATGATTATGAAAGTGATGTAAATCACTTCTCATCGAATCGTAGCATCCCAAGCTGTTGCCATTTAATTGTTCAGTTTATACAAAAGTAAATTCCAGTGGAAAAATTTGAATTACTGGCATAATTATTCTGTGAGGTGCTGCTTGTTTATGAGCTGCAGATTGTTTCAACAGTTAACCTGTGTCCCAGAAGGTCACATACTGCTTCACCACCTCATTTGACATGTTTCTGTCAGTTTTGATGTCTTCACAGTGTTTTGGTTTGTATTATTCTCTTTTATCTCTCTGACTTAAAGCCAATAAAAAGTTTAAACTTCCTGCTTCATACTGAAACAATGTTTATTTTACTTAATCTGGGCCTCTGTGCTTCCCTAGAATGGCAGGTCAAAATAATTTCCTAACACTGTCTACCCAATACATCCAGGCAGGTTTGAAAATTTCTATTTGTCTACAAGCTGGGAGTCATACTATAAAGCAGGAGAAAAAAATAATAGTAATATCTTATTACCATAGCAAAGGTGAGGTAAATAGGTTTGTCTGTGCAGACAGGTAAGTCTTCATGTTTTGTACTATGAACTAAAAACATACCTTTTCCAGAAAACATACGGTTGTATGCTTATCTCCCATTCTTCCAGTTTCACTTTCTCTCTTAGAGTAGAATATTCTTTTTAGATTGGGAAGAAGGCCATATTTTCCTGTGTGTTTGTACCACGCATATTCTACATATTATAGATATAGTCATAATCCAGCTACACTATAACCTATGTCTTTGTATTCAGTGACATAAAAGAATGCATTTGCTTAACTGTAAGTCACACTACTGGATCATAAGGAATATGCTGGCTAACATGCCTTCAGTGTGCAGCAAACATAAAAGTATATGATGCAATTAATTTGGAACATATTGGAAATAACTTTGTGACCGGTGGATTTAAATGGCAATGAAAAGATTAGCTCCTTGGTCAAGCATCTTAACTTAATGACAAATGTTGCAATGGGACAGTATTAAATACTCTGACAAGCATGCTTTTTCAGGCTGGCAGTGCTAGAATAAAGCTTTAGATGCATTTAAAAAATACAGTGGTTGGGCTGCAGGAAAGTAAGGCCTGAAAGAAACAGAGCACAAGGAAATACAAGTAAGAATGAAGTGATGTATTAGCTTTTACATTTGACTTGTGCTGCAAGAGGAATAGGCAGCATTACTGATAGTATGGTTCTGATAGCCTTTAACTGGTTGAATTTTAGAAATGGAATTAACATCCATATTACTCTGTTTATAGCAATTATAGGAAAGCACTACAAAACAGAACACTACATCAGCACTTTGGTTTCGCTGTTTCATATATCCTCTCACAGTTCTATCATCCCCTTTGGTCTATTTGTAGATATCTTTATTTCCATGTTTTCATGGGCCACTAGCTGTGCTCATCCCACTGATATGTGAAAGAATCAGAGCTTTAACTGAGGAGACAGGAATTTGGTTGTGATGGGATTCATGAACTTCAGATCAAAATGCTTAAAACTATCATAAATCTGTGTATCAAACAAGCAGGAGGAGGGCAACATACCTTTCAGGATATATAGTCACGTTAAAACCGCTAATACAGTACAAAGGAATGGGGAAAAGAATTCAGGGTTCAGAGATGGAAACAATTGCTGAGTCAAGCTGAATAAGGTCTTCCAAAGGACGTAAAAACAAACAGAAAAATTACTTCAGTCATATAAATAAAAGCAGAAAGTGAAAAAAGTCACCGTGAACTGGTGATTCAGTAAACTTCAGAACTAGATAACTACTGTGCCTCAGTTTTTAAACAGGAAGATGGCTTTGACGATGGGAGTAACGATAGAGTGGACTATGAGGGCATGAGGCATTTTCATAGTTGAAATGGAAACCAATTTAGAAGAACTGATTGCTCTTTACCAAGTGACTTGGAGAGTCTTCACTTCAGAATTATAGCAAACCTGAGTCTTAGGTCACATAGCAATTGTTTTCAACAAACATATCAACTAAGATTTCATCGTGTCACGTAAGAATAGCCTGGGTACTTTTCATATTTAAGGAAAATAATGGAAGTAGTATGTAACTATAGGCCTAGCAATCTGACTGCAGCAGTATGCAAAATTCTGAACAATTAGACACAGTAGTACAGGTAATTTAGATAAAAGGCAAAGGTACACTGTGCCGGACTATAAGTATAGTTTTATTTCCAGACAAATGTTTCAGACCTTAGGTAGACAACAGTAAAACATTCTAGTACCACCATATGGACAAGTATTACTTAAAATGGAGAAGGTCAGAGATAGTACAAAAAACACCATGTGAATGTATGAGGAACTGGATAAACAGCAAACAGCAGTGAGTACTGAGAAACTAAGTATCAGACAAATGGGAGCTTAACCATTCATTTCCAACATGATTAGTCTCAGGACTGCTAAAAAGGGGAGCATTTCAACAAGATTTGCCAATGAGAGATGGTTAGACAGTATTATTAATACAGAAGAAAACTAGGATACCGTATCAGAAGACCTGGATGTAACAGAAATTGTACAAAAATCCATACTGCAAAAGGCAAGGGTTTCTGTCTGGAACATGACACTTGTTTTCCAGAAATACGTGAGGATCAAAAGAAAAGGAGTCCAGTAACTGATCTTGGGAGATAGCTGACCACTATCTCTCAATGGCCTCAGTCATGAATAAAACAAAAGTGATCCAAGAATACAGCTGGAAAAATATTTTTAGCAGAAGTACAAAATCATTAGTACTATCACCAGACCTCAGCGGGATAGGTACAGTGCTGGCTGCCCATGTCCAGGAAGGGTGAACTGGCACATGTACAGCCATGCAGGGGTTTGTTCAGCCTACCAAAGCAAAAGTTGAGAGGAATTATGATCCCTATCTACAAATACCTTAAGGGGTAAAAATCGAAAAGAGTAAAGAGCTGTTTAAGCTCTTTGAACATTGGCAGAACATATGGATAAAAATATGGCTGGGAATAAATGTGGAACATCTCTAAACATTAGAGCACTGAGATTCTGGGGACTGTCTTGCAGTCCAACTACATCTAAAATGGAGCTTGAAAATTTTATGAAAGGGGTTATGTGATATGATTGTGATACTAAATCAGTGATGCTGAAGAGACCTATATTCTGATAACTTCCTACCTTGACAACAGTGAGAAATGTACCGTATGACTCCCATTTAATTGCATGCTTCTTCTTAAGATACAAGACCCTACTGTGAAGAAAAATAAGGAAAGAAATAGATTTAAAATTTGGAATATAACTTCTTTCTCCATAAGAAATCCAGATTGGAATGTTGGTCAATGCCAGTAGTAACAGAGTTCTGGCTGCAAAACAGTCAATTTATTGACTCATTAACAGTTCATAAAATTTAGCGCATTCCTCTGTTTCTTGTCACTGGTAAACATATGCTGTGAATTTACAGTGGGATCTGCAGTACCATTCCATAAATATTAAAAATAGTTTTGTGATCATTACAATGAACGTGTTTTAAACCACAGTAGAATTCTGATCTTAAATAAAAGAATTGCAAATTGCGTCAGACAAGTTCACATGATTCATGACCTATTGAACTCACTGAAACAATTCAGCATGCAGCTCACTGAAAGCCTTCAAGAACTTTTTTTTTTCCAGAATCTAAAAGCAATTTCTGATCATAAACTTAATTCTAGACGTGTGGATTAAACATACTGTTGCTCACTATAGTGTATCAGAAATGGAACCAGTGAAAGGGCATTCCCACGATACTGATAAAGCAATGTGATGATTATAGACTTTTTCAGTACAAAATTGAGTTAAGACATAAACACCATTTTATCTAGTATTAAATAGGGTCTGGTATATCTGTTCCTGTCAGATTCTTATAATTTTACTCATGTTGAAAGGTGGTATTTTCTTTGAGGAAGGGAATTAGAATTTGACACACAAGTTTTAAAAGTCTGTCATAAGTACATATTGACGAAGGAGTTAATTAACGGGCTGAACTCATTACTGTGATATTTCTGTTCTTTTTATATATATATATGATGTTAGTGAAATATATGAAAATGGCTCAACAATTAACACAAGAAGCACATATACTCCATAACGTGAGCTTTTATTTTCTGTTTTCAGCAGAAATGTGGTATGGAAATTGTTGACCACAGAAAAAGAGAATCTTTTTTCCCCTGTTCTTGTGAACTTGTCTTGTTCAACTGTATGACTCCCTTTTGCAATGCTCTTTGGCTGATAGGGTCTTCAATAATTTTTAGAATAGCATCAAATGTAGCTAGCAGTAGACTCCTACATATAAAGATATGTGTTATTTCCTCAGTTGGAAGTATTTATTTTGGCTGTCCAGTTTAAAATTGATTGGACTTGATGGGATTAAAAGGCAGAAAAAGTCATAACTTTTTTATGCAGACACATACCAAATGTAGTGGTTTAACCCCAGCCAGCAACTAAGCACCACACAGCCGCTCACTCACTTCCCCCCCACCCAGTGGGATGGGGGAGAAAATCAGGAAAAGGAGTAAAACTCATGGGTTGAGATAAGAACAGTTTAATAGAACAGAAAAGAGGAAACTAATAATGATAATGATAACACTAATGAAATGAGAACAGTAATAAGAAGAAGATTGGAATATACAAGTCATGCACAATGCAATTGCTCACCACTTGCCAACCAATGCCCAGTTAGTCCCCAAGTGGCAATCCTCACCCCCCCACCCCCCCCCAAGGGGAACTCCCCCCGTTTATATAATNAGCAACAACTGAAAACATCAGTGTGTTATGAACATTCTTCTCATACCTAACTCAAAACCATAGCACTGTACCAGCTACTAGGAAGACAATTAACTCTATCCCAGCTGAAACCAGGACACCAAATTATCAAACCAATTGTACTGCAGTAGTAATGAACATCTACTTTCATAGAAACTAAGCAGATTTTTTTCCCCTGCAAAGCATAAAATGGATTATTATTTTTATGTATAAAATTGGATTGTTCAGTGGACAATTATCTACAAATACCTGCAGTTGTAGAACACAGTGCACGTGATAGGGAGAAAGAGATCCTACCTCATTGACTGCATATGATATGAGGTACTACAGTATTAGCTGCTCTTCAGTAAGTAATTTTATATGACAGAACATATTTTTTTCTACTTTAAAACTCCACCTAAGACCTACAAGTAACAAAACTATCACCAAAAAGGCTATGAAAAAGAAATGTAATTTTTTCAGCCTGAAGTAAAGTGGGAGTTGGCTGTGTAAACGTGCATCTTCCATCTTGTCCTTATGCATCTCCATTCAGCTAGCTATTCTATAGGCTTTGAATAACTGAAAGCATATGCAAGCAATGAAAGAGGCAAGATCACCATGATTGAGATTTGTTCCATAGCACACTTGCCGCTTTCGCTCAGAGTTTTCATGGGATACAGCATACTAAATATGAGATTGCATGCATTTGCAATCAAGATAAATATATTCTAAGCAGCTGATGCATCTAATTAACACTTCCTGTGTGAAATGGAATAGCATAGTCCAAATTCCCTTTCAACTAACAGGAAACTTCCATAAACTCAGGGAACTGAAGCCCAGAAAACATTGCCTATTCTGACCTTCTGTAATGAACCAGATACCATGCATCTTCCAATAATCCCTGCAGCCAAATTCTATGATTTTTTTTCTGATCTGATGAGGTGTCCCATAGAAGAACATTCAATCTCAGTTCTAAATAATGGGGAATAACTTACATTGCTGGGTAACAGCTGAGTGTTTGATACTGACTTATTAACAAATGTAGTAGAAGCATACCACAACAACTTTTCTTCAGCTCCTCTGTGCAAAAATTTATAAATGAATACTGCTCTTTACATTTTTGTTAAAATTGTTATATTGAAGTTTTCTAAATTACTCCCTGAAGACCTTATTAACTTCAAAATATCTGGCAAGTCTCCTCTGAATCCTTCCTAGTCAGGAGTACAGAAACTAAAAGTTGATGCAGTACTCTACTGCCTGACACCAGATGAAACACTGTTCTCATCCTTGATTCTGTATCTTTACAAGCATCCGTGATCTTTATCAATGATCATGCAACTATGGTGTGATTCTTAGACCACATATTAAAAAAAAAAAACACCTCTGTAATTTCCTGCCTCTGCAGTGTTTTGATTTGCCAGTTTAACTGGTTGTTTAAGTGTTATAATTGATCACATAGACCACTAAGGCATAATATATGTATGTGAGGTATTATCTTATTAGGTGGTATATAATTAAGTATTATATAACTAGATAATTAAAGTGAGACTGTTCTAACACATAACTGGACACATAAAAACATTTTTAATTTTTTAGTTTATAGCGTTTAGATCTGTTTAATTACAGTATAGTAGTATGGAGAATATGGCTTGGACTAAGACCTGAAATGACCAAATCTATCAGCATATCTGACAGCATCTTGATGGTGAAATAAATCTTATTAAAATCTAATAATTGGCATTGATCCCAGCAAGTTCAATAAAAGGGAGGGTGTTCAAAAACACAGGTGCAGAGTAAGTCTTGCCAATCCTACTGGTACTGGTCAACAATAGGCAGTCTTACACACTAGGTATGTAACAGTGCCTAACAAATTAAATCAAGGGTATCTACCAGATCCTCCAAATATATTGCCACATATTAGTGATAGCTCCTCTTCTAAAAGTGTTTTACACGGGACAGATTGTAATAATAAACAATTGCATGAATACTTGCCTTGGTATCATATAACAAATAATAACTCAGTATAAGGTAATACTGTTATGTTCATTCAAACATACTGCCTGAAAAGCTACTGAGCATGTAGCTGACATCTCACTCGTTTTCCTCCCACTTTACTTTCACATCTCAGCTTGCAGCTTCCAGCCTTACATAGGCACTGTCTGGTGTTAACCATATGTAGTGTTATTACTCAAAAACTACAGCTCTTTTATTTCAAAAAGCTGTACTGAGTTTTGAGATAAAACAAAAACTCTTTCAGAAAGCAGAAATCAACTTAATTAAAGCAATCTTATGTCTTTGCTTTGACTTTTCTTTTTTAATACTGTGAAAAAAATGGAAAGATATCCTTTCTGTGTTTTAGATTATTTTAATACCATCTTAATACCATCCGTGGTACAACCAAGAGTATCTGAACAGTCTATACTTAGTATCGGTTTCTAAATAAATAAGTAAATATCTTATTATGCATCAGATACAAACAGTTGGTTTCAGTGTAGCGCACACTCTCTCTCTCTGCTCCCATTACAGTGGGTAAACCTGGAATAGGAGGTTCTATGGCATTTCTGAAAATATGCCTGTAAAGTAATCCAAACAAATGCAAGAACACAGACCACTCCTATTTGCTGTTTGTATCCCACATAATTTTTCAAATGGTCAACAACTCCCTTATCTCACGTAATAAGTTACATGCATAGCCAACAAAGAATTACCTGTTACCTATACCTTATTTTTAGTTCATAGGCAGTAAAGGATTGATACACTTGTTCAAGCAGTGTAAACCCAGCCTTTATACAGGAATATGATCTCAGTTTTCCTTAGTTTCTTTTTTTGTGATTTGTGCATTGAAAAGGACTGCCTGTTCGTTCAGCTTGCAAGACTTGTCAGGAAGTATGTTCTGTCAGTCAAGAGCTGGAAAAATGCCTTGTGGGAGAGGGTCAGTTTGTTCAAAAGAAAAAGGGATGAGAAAGGGGAGAAAAATTACCTGGACATACTTTATAA